>JAODUK010081327.1:0-15432 GCA_027564635.1 Typhlichthys eigenmanni
GGGCATATGTGAACACAGCAATGGCACTCTGTTTCGGAATAAATCAAGCGGGCCAAGACCGTTTAAAGGGGGTCTTGGTACGTTTGCAATCGAACTCTTTAGCAGTTTGTCTGCAGTGAGAACGCAATCGGCCCAGTGAAGCGGGACAACTCGCTAGTGCAATGCGCTCTCTCTCGTGGAATTATGTAGAAAAAGTAGTTAAAAAAATTGTTGTAAAGAAAAGTTAATTCTTGCATTAAATCCGCTCGCAGCGAGGTGTTACTAAGGCGTTAGTGTAATGTTTTCTTCCACTTTAAATGTTGCCATGTGAACATGAAGCAATCCCAGGGACGTGCGCAAAATGTGTATCGATTCAGATCCTGGTCCAGAACAACACAAATTAGGTGTGAAAGCGCCGCTCTTATCAACAAAGCCGCAGCACTACGCTTTGCTTCACAATGCATTTCAACGTGTGATGCGGAGGACAGCGGAGCGATACTGTTTTGATTTGAGCTCGAATTTAGCAAGAATGACTGACCCTGCCTTTAATCCACGATATAATGTGAGTTTCACTTTTTCAATTGAATTTCCATTAGAGAATGAATATTATGTTTAGGGCAGGATACAGTAGACATCATCTCTCCCTCCCTCTCCCCCTGTTAAATGTACTGGCACACATGCCAAGATGATAAGTTCACAAGGCTCTGTGGCAACCCACATACTCATACTCATAGTTGTATCAAAACAAACTGATATGATGAACATTAGGTGCACTGAAGTTCTCATTGTTAATTTAATAACACAACCATATTCAAATACCATCTGTGAATAAAGGAACGGTCTATGTAGGGTGCTTGTGCTTAATGTTAAGTATATATAGGCTAGCCCCTGTGTCTCCACTTTCAGGTGTAGGGATGCTGCTGTCATCACCAAGGCCAATAGCAACACACCCCAGGGCAGGACTGTGACCGAGCTGGTAGCATCAAGCCAGGGAAGCCCATTGATGTACCCAAAAGCCTTTATCAGTCCGTTGACTGGACATGACACGCTCCAAGTCCCCAACAAGGAGCCACACAGCGTCGTCAACACTCCTGCCTGCTCCATGGTAACAGTAGCACAGGCTCCCTTGTGCTTTCTTAAGTTGCAGATGGATCTGCCCTGTGTGTTGTAGTATCTCCACTGGAAGTGGGGCTGCCCAACTGCTATTAGGGTTTCACTTTGACCTTAAACTAGACTCTAGTTCACATTACTCTAATGCCTTAACATACCAGCTGGGATATTGATTGTTTATCCTGCTGTTTTTATCTCTGTCTATTTTGGGGCCCTTCTTCATGATAGAGGAATATTCTGTTGCATGACAAGGTCTTTGAATGAAAGATTTATTTTTCAAGTAATATTTATGCATTTTCACTGTAGTGGTAGAAATCACTTTAGGTAAATCTTTTTCCATGGTCTTGAGGCCTTAAAATAAGAACGTATTATACAAATGTAAATTGACCCATGATTGTTTGGTCCTAGTTCCGCTGCCTCCTGTTTGGGGCCTTGTCCACACAGGATCATGGAGCCAGTGCGTCTATGGTGCCAGTCCTGGCTTGTTCCAGTGACACAGAGGAGGATGGTGAGAAAGCTGTTGAAGAAAGCCCCTAACTCTAACATCCTTCTTCAGGTGTTAGAATCCTTCATTTACACGTTTGTATTTTGCATGAAAGATACTACTGGTTTTCCTTCAGATATGTTGTATTCATGATGTTTTAGAACTATATTTGGCAGTTGTTGGTAATGGTGTTTTGATTAATTTGACGCTTTCATTTTACTATGTTAAAATAAAAAGTAAAGATCCAAATAAAATGTACAGGACATGAGCATGGAGACGCCAAATTTGTGCAGATGGGAACTTGTACTGCACGGATGACTGCTGCTGAGGAATGTGGACCTAATCAGAAATTGAATGGGGTGTCCAATTCAATATCACATTTGTCTTCTGTCACAAATCCAAATGGCCAGAGTTCATAGTAAGGTAATCTCTCCCTTACTCAATGTAGGTTTACAACTGTAGTTGATAGACAATGTTAGAAAGTTGAACCTCAAGCAACAAACAATTGCAGGCTAGGAAGAATTCCTTGGCAAATATTAAGTGATCTGTCTTGCCGTAAAGTAAAATGAACCCAGTTAAATAAATACAATATTCTTTATTTAAATATTGCAGAACTTTTAAAACATTTCTTACTGACCTGTACTGAACTTACAATTTCATTAATAAATGTTACACCCAAAATATATACTGTATAGACACATGCAGCTCTGGCTGTTAAAGTTGGAGGATGGAGTTGAATGATATAGACGGGCACTACCATGTCTGAAAGAGAACAAGGTAGCTAAAGATGATGGTACCAGCTGTCTGGTAGGATTGCTTTATGCTGTTAAGGCTGCTGGGATTGTCTGTGTTGTCACAATTGTTAGAAATCACACTTTGACCCACAATAAGCAAACGCTGTGCTCTGCTTTGCCAGTTGGCCTGCTTCATCTGAAGTAGCTGCACCTTGCAGGGCAATGCGGCAAGGGAACATTGTGCACATCTATAAAAGAACACCGTGTGTCCCCACCCCCATAGTACATGCCACAACTATAACTAAGCTGTCTCCTTTAGAACATGGCAGACAATGAGAAGGCATTGGGAACAAATTCTTTCTATTGTGTAGTGGAGGTTTTCTTTACTCAAAGTCTATCAACGAGACAAAGGGAAAAATCGGGAATAAAAGACCCACTTAAGACATCAGCACATATTGGGGAATGACTATGTAACAGTTTGAGGAGCTGTGCGTCAGTACCCGGCCCACAGTAGGGCTTAATGAAACAATAACTGCACACTGTTGCCAGAATCAATAACCTCTGAGACAAGGCACAGTTATGCTCTGAACATTTCATAAGGAAGATATTAACTGTGCAAGCTGGATAAATGCATGCATATAGTGCAAATCTGTATGACAACCATTTTTGCCCAGAGAATGCTTAAGCTGCATTGACCTGGGAAAAGGGATGAACACATTTCTAAAAGGTACTCTGATAGAGCAAACAGCCTATAACCTGACAGGTTCAGGTAGAGTACTTTTTGGACACCAGACCACATTCACTGTATTCCAGATATGATGCTCCCTCATTTGTGCATTTCTTTAAGGCTGTACTGCCAATACAGCCCAGTGGATGTTGACAGCCATCTCATACACATCCATTTATTATTACACATCTGACACACACGACAGACATTAAGTTAGACTGTAAAATAGCACCTTCACTCCACACATTGTACTATCCATTCACAATCATGTCTTGAGCAGCTGTGAGATTAAAGGGAGGGAATCAGTCTGTTACAATTGTGTATTTACACAGGCTTGTTTTGTACTTCATAACATTCCCATTCCTGCAAACATGAAGTAACAAGTTTTGTGCAAGGTGTTCATTGACAGAAAAAGCAATTACTGCCATTCATCATTAAATCGATCCTCAACTTTGACCAACATAAAAACAAAAGTAATTTGCTCCCTTTCTTCGACATCTACCATAGCCATTCCAACAACAGCTGTTATATATTAACCATGAGCCCAAGCACCTGCATATACGGCCCTTTGACTAACCTGATAGTGAAAACAGTTTGGAACCATTTATTCCACACTGTGTAGCCTGATGATTCAGCCCTAATGCTATGATGCCTGGGATTACTCCCTCATCAATGCGACGCCTGGCCACATTCCAGAACCAAGTGTTTGGACTACAACAAACATTTGCTATGCTCCAGAACCTCACTCCAGGGACAAAAACTGTAACCCGACAAGGACAACATGTCCACGAAGCCTCTGTCTCCAAGGAGCTGAGAAGTAACGTTTATCCGTGGAAGTGGGATTACCCAGTGATGAGACACCGCAGCCATACCGTGGAAAACGCATCCAGAAGCCCCCTTCCATTACTTGTTCACGTTTCATCTGCTGAAACAGTGTGAACCAGTTTATTAGAGAACGGGGGGTATGTGAGTCTGTGAGGCTTGTCAGTAGGGGCTATGGCAACCTGGCCAAACCACATCAGTCCATTCTTCTGTCCGGCAGGAGTCATGGTGGTTTCGCCAGCAGCCTCTAGTCGGTGTACTCTGCTACTATCGACAGCAACACTGTGATGTCATCTGGCTTTCCTCCTGAGGGGGAAGGAATACATAGCATGGGCGGAATTTTCACCAGGCCCCCGAGGGGTTCTAAGATTTCAAGAATGTGAGATATTCTTTTATCTTTATTTTACAATTTGTCTTAATATATTCTTAATGACAACATTTGTCTCATAAGACCTGTAACATAACACCCAACAATATAAAATTAGACCCTCCTTGTTTTGATATTGTTGAATATTATGGTGTTTTCATGTCTCAATTCTCATTGCCTTTTGCTATGTCCGTTACCAGAAATCAATTGCCCTGTCCTTCACGTCTGACAAAATAATTTAATCCTTAAATTTGTAAATAGCTAGATTACAAGGTTTGCTCACCCCTAATCAAATCATAATAAATAAATAAATATAAATTATACATAATATACTGTATACACTATATACACATAATACAACATTAGCATGATATCAAATTACATACACTGATGGAAATTGAAATGAGTCACTTATTTAGGGAGGTCACATAAAATTATTTCCAAATGTTAAAACATGAAATATTATTTATGTCGACTTGGCACTGCCTGTGTAACCTAGCCTTGGTAGAAGTCCAAAAGCGCAATGCAGGGCCTCCACTTGTTCCAAGTGGAGTAGAGTTGACACGCTTACCTCGTACATTCAGCCCGTTATCACAGGCGAACTGTGCAAAGGGTGACATGTAGTTTGGGTCGTGTGCGAGGACGTGGGCCTGCTTGGCGATGCTCCTGGCCGTCTGCTCGATGCTCTCATAGTTGGTGTTCTGACGACAAACAGACACAAACACGTCATGCTACGATGGCATTCCCAGCAGGCCTCTGACGTGTTCATCTCCATCTTGACTTTACCTTGAGTTTATTGAGCTCCTGCAGGATCATGTAGTCGGGCATATTGTCAAACAGGCCGTCGGTGGCAGTGAGGATGATGTCACCCAACTGGACGTCGAAGGACGAGCTGTCTGCAGCATCAGGGCTGGCAGACAGACAGACAGACATTACATTCAGAGCATGGGAGCGCGCACACACACAAGTCAGGGTTCTGCCTCAGCACCAATATCACTTTAAACACTTACTGTGCCTTTCTCACTCTTTGCCATTAGAGTGCTTCTGATAGCAGTCATAAGTATTATGCACCGTCTCATTGGAAGCATTTAATGCCATCTGGACTAGCAGATGAGTGTGTAACAGCATTACCTAAAAGTGCTCAGATGTGTATGAAAAAAACTTGGCATATCCATTTGTGTGCAGTCATCTCACTTGTACTGACAAACACCCAATACTGCAGACGTATGATGAGTAAATACAGTAGTGGTCACATGGTTGTGATGGAAAGTACACTATGCTCCTGTGAGCCCCCCCCATAAAGTCATCATGCCATGGTGAAGTTCATATGCCGGTGTCAAATTCACTTCTTCGAAGATGCCCTTAATTCTCCAGTGTGGCCTCCAAAACCTCCCATTCACCCGAAGCTGGCCCATGCTGCTGGAATGCTGCTCAAATCATGGGCAAGACCTGTGGCGGCAAGCGCACCGCCCGTCAACGACATCTCATACCTCTCTAACCTTTACGCCATGGACACTAGAGAACGCAGGCTCACCGTTATATCCCAGCACATGTCCTGAGGACACCGTGTGAGGACAGGGAGTGCTGGCCTCTCCCTGTACTGCATGCACGGCCATGTTGCAGGCAGCAGCAGCAGCCATTGTGGGTCCAGAGGCACGCAGCTCGTGATCCTCTTACAGTTCATCTTTCAGATTCAGCCAAAACACGCGAGGGGCTCAAAATAACGCCGTCGCCACACCCCCTCCCCAAATCCCATTCAAGATCAAAGAGAAAAGCACAGAGCTTTAAAGCCCAGATCAGCGGGAGGAACTTTGACCCCATGTGTGCTAGCTGCTAGCGAGAGATCTGGCAGGGACTCCATTCCCTCACGCTGTGCTACAGATGCCCGCACACAGGCCTGCTCTGATCAACCAATCAGAGCAGGACGCTACATTCACACGGCGCACCAGGCCCCGATGAGATTAGGCCAGGACTGCTTTAGAGGCGGGGTGCAGCACGTTTATAAAAAGGTGGAGTCAGCAATTGTAACAAATACAATTTCTGGTCAAATTCAGCGAATATCTCTTCACAGTCCACTAATAACAAAGAAAATATAATCTGGTGTTTCTACTGTCTATCTGTTGTGTGACCACAACAACATCCTAGCCAATGCACTCAATGTGTGTGTGGGAGGGCGGGGGCGGAGCTTCTGAGATGAGCATCCTATGACACCCTATGGCTTTTCCCCCAGCGTGGCTGACTCTTAGCTTTAAGCCAGTAGGGCTGACCTGTCGCTCAGGACGTCCCCCTCGACCCCCGGGGGAGCGATGGACAGCTGGAAGGGCGTGTTGAAGTAGTGCTGCTGCTCGTCTGAGCGGTGGACCACCTCTCCTCCGCGCACCACCAGGAAGCCAGAGTCACCCAGGTTGGCCGTGTGCAGCTGGTGGCTCTGCCGGTCCAGAACCACGATGCACGCTGTGCTGCTGCCTGGTGGACACACACACACACACATAAAACACAGCCAATCTAATCTCACAAGGTTGATTAACATGGTTACACTTAAGATACTATCTGTGTGGAACACTGGGATGAAGTACAACGAGTTCTAGGAGGGATGCTAAAAGGGAAACCCGATCCACTGTGGTGCATAGAGCGTGTAGTCAGCCAGCCACACCCTGCTGGTGAATCATCTGGCCCACCACAGACTGCAGTCTGTGCAACAACCTTCAAACCCCCTCACGCTCTCTGACTCACTCCATTCAGCCTCTGGTTCCTCTGCCACAATACAATTAAAGCAGGCCTGTGCTGAGAGGACAAGGACATTCCCCTCTGCTGTGACGGAAGGGCACAGCGCGCTGTTATTTTCCCCTATGGTATATGTGATAACAGCCTGGAAAAACACTGACTCTAAACAGACCGCCTCCCACTTTATTTTTTGTTGGTCCACCAAAACATGTCTCTGAACGCTACATGTTGCTGCAGGCTTCACTCGTTGGAAAGTGAAGGAAAGACGTACTGGAAATGAGCGGAATGGGGGTAAGGGAGGATTTGGGACATTCCCAGGCCTTCTTAATGAGACTGGGCTGTTCTCTGAGTCATGGAGCGAAGAACAGGCCGACCACACTGAACTACATGGACGGAATGGAAACAAACATCCTAGCCCTAAACAGTGCAGCAAAAGCCAAACCACACCAGGAATGTATTGTTGCAGGCAATTAGCCTATGACTTTACACACCATTTACACCCATTCTTACCTTATACCGCCACTCAGTACACTAAAGTATAGTCCCTTACAGTAGCGTGAAAACACATAGTTGATAGAGGTGGCTACTGTGACGTTGCAGGACATGCATGCAGGCCTACAAAGCTAGATCTGTGTAATATATCTGATTATAGCCGTGCAGTTACAGGATGATTGTTCTGTTGAGTTAGTTTGAGAGCTGGTAGCAGAAGTAATTGTTTATACAAATGTATTCATCAAAAATCTATCAGCGAAAGACATTAGTTTTAATTACGGTCACATACATCAGTCTGGGAAGCTGTTAAAAGTATTTGTTAACCCTGTCATTGCCAATAGGCATGCATTAAATCATTAGCAGGCAAGTGATCACCTTCTACTAATCAAAACAAGATGGTGATTGGGGATGATTGGACCACCAATCAGAACCATGAGCATATGAAGGTATAGTCACTGTTACTTCTCTCACCAAGCAGCGGCACCTTGTTCTGCAGCAGCTCATAGTAGCTAGTGGTCAATACTCCCACAGGGTTACTAGGCACAAAGCGACCTTCTTTCACCAGCCGCTCACATGTCTTCATCAGAGTACCTGAAAACTGGGATGGGTCCACGCCATAGTCACGCCAACCTCCCACACCATCTGCTATACCTGGCAGCAAACAAACAGAACACATGTTGGCTTTGATGACAAACAGAAGAACTATCAATATTTGTTACTTATTAAATGACAGATTTAGAAACAATGATTGCTCCCCCCCCCCCCATCTCTCAGAAATACTTTATAGGCCCATTTTATCTGAACTCAATCTACCAAAAGAAAACGTAACATTTTGCATCTTTCAATAGAACATTGCTGGAGCATTGAGACTACTTTAGGACACCACTAGTAGGCCTAGTTATTATGCATAGTGCACCTGGTTTAAAATTACCATCTACAACAATAAAATACCTACCTATTGTGTATAGCAATATAATAACTATGATGACGTCAGAAAACCGTACATCGGTTTAAAAGTTATTATTCTATTATTATACATGTTTAAAATATAAAATAAACTTTTACATTAAATACCAAGTTCACGTTTGTCATGTTCAGAACCATTACTCTTTCTGGCATCAATAATCCTTCTACAGAAGACGGTCATAATTTGGGAGTTAAGGATGCCTGTAATCCTGGGCAACAGTTACAACATTTTCCTAGAAAGGATTTTTATCGCTGTTCCAAAATCCCTAGGCATCTGCTACATTGACCTTACAATGCAACTTTATAATGACAGAGTTTACCAAAATATAAAAGGTTTAACTAGCCTATGGGCATTTTGTACCGGTTACTATATGAAAGTACATGACGTTCCAACATGTACCGCAAACAACACTGGTTTACTCGTAGGTGAGAAAGACATAAATAGGGTTGAACTATGACCTCACATTTATCCTACATTAACTTTAAAGATGCACGATTTTGCCATGTATTTTCTATTATAAATGGGACAATCCGATCAACTCACCTAAAACATCAGCAGATCGATGTCGTGCAATGAACCATGCGTCGTCACCATAGCACATGCCTTTCTTCAGAATACCTTTGCGAAAATCCTTTCCGAAGCCACAGCTCGCAGTCACCAGGCTGTAGTCGCGGCTATCCGTCTGAGAAAGTCCGCCGATGACAGCTCTGGCAACCAGTCTACCGTACGAAAGTACGGACAACATCACCTACACACAAACTCCCTACGAACTAAATGGTCGCGCTAACAACTCGGCTAGATTACTGATAATTTACGCACACAATGTTGATTTGTACAAAGCTACGCAACGTACCGCCTATCAACAAAAGTCGCCACGCACATAGACAAAGCCCCACGCTGCACAAAGACAACCGCCTCGGGTACCGACAGCTATATTATTAATGCGCTTTGAAAAACGAAGACAATCTATTCTAGAGAAAACTGTCGCCTCTATAGCATCCACAGTCCCATACATGTTGGTTCGCCAATGCCATTGTGCCGATGCAACCATGAGCTGCATATATCTGGAACAGAACAACCTAGCTCGCTAGCTCACTCGACTCCGCTACGACGATCTTGTGACTGCTCTGACGTCATACCTCATTACGCAATGACGATTTCCTAAAAAGGAAATAGTTTACTACGATCAATGATGTAGAATGAAAAGTAATCCAACTTTTGAAAATAGTTAAATTAATTGTGTTAAATGTTTATTTCGTCATAAAAACTGTAGTCTATGAATACTTTCTTTTAAATAATTTGTGAAATGTATGGTTAAAGAATATGGTAATGTTAACTAATATATTCCACCATACTAATCTTAAAACCATTCTTGAAAGGTTTTCCTAAATTTCTCACAGGACGTCTGCACTAAATGTGAGCGACCTCTGGTGGATTTTAAGTAAATCTTTGATGAATACACGTTTAAAATGTGCCCAATCGACCTAGCAAATAAAAATAAGTGTCACTCAAACACCAAAATCCCCCTAAAATACAGTCAAAGTTTATTAGAAAGATTGAGACATTATAATAACGCTCTCCTTAATTTAGCACAAGACTTATCTTAAAAATGTGATGCAGTGTGGACGTAATGTCCTGTGATAAATAAAAGGTTGTACAGAAATAAACAGGTGTTGACAATCCACATTCATTTCCATAATTATTATAATCATCTGTTACCAATAGTGGGCAAAAAAGTCAAGGCTGAAATGAACAAGACCTGAAATCATTTTTTTGAAAGATTGTGCACAGTTTAAAACAAGGCATTCCTGTGCATAATAAGCCATATTGTTACATTTTTCCTGATTGAACAGTCATGTGTGGCCAAGACTAGTTGCAAAATGGAGTGCAAAAACACCTGAGGTTTTCATGGTGACATATCAATTTACCCTTGTGGACAAAATATTTTGCTTTCATCGGGTAGGAGTGGATATCTTTTCAGTATTGGCAGCGTGAAGGATAACCAACCCTTCCAATGCAAAAGACAAAAGCAGAACAGGGAGAGACTCCCAAACATGCCTCCCCACACCCTCATTTCTTGGCTTGCTTAGTGACCATGTTGCGAGGTGGGGTCACAGGACGGCTGCCATTGGGCTTCTTCTTCTCAGCTGGTTTTAAAATCTGCAAGTTACAAAAATATGTAAAAAGGCCATTGAGTACACAAGATATAAAATAAACTTAACAGTCTACCAAGAAAGTGCGTTATATATTTGGTTATATATTTGGTTTACTGGTGATTAAATCACTCACCTAAATCTAAATAGAGCATTTATAAGAATTATCATGTGCTAGTATCCAAGAATGCGTTAAGAAATAGATTAATACATTTCTCAGGCTGGTGTCATTTTAGTCAAGTTAGGGACCATCCTATATACACATGCCCTGCGTTCAGGATGGTGGAACGTTTGCTACAAGTTCAATTAACGCAAACGGCAGTGGACTGGACAGCAGGTTACAAAACAGGGAGGAGTTGGGCTGTCCATACAGGTGTGGGTTGAACAACGCTCACGGCTAACAACAACAAAGCAATGTTTTACTGCTTTATATTATTGTGTTTCAGCAGTAGCCTACAGATGCACTGATGATGGTAGAACCAGCGTGGCTCTAGAACCACTTATGTCGGTGCATAGCGCACTGTTCCAATTAAAGATTTGTATCGTAATGGCTGTTTCATAATATTCAATTTCAGAATTTCATATCAGAATAAAGACGGCATACATTTAAGATGAAAAGGTGTAATAAAAGCAACATTTGGTAACGGTACGAATAATGATGATTTATACTCAAATACTTATATAACACCCTGGAAAATATGAGGCTACACTTCCTACAAGTCACTGAGCAACACCCGCAGCGGCCACACCCATTAAATAAAGCATTAAACGGCTTTGAAAGTAGTCCGTTTGAGGAAATAGGTCGTTCAGTGAAAAACTGAATGTTCAGAACGTTCAATCTACTGAACACACCCCTAGATTGGTTTTACATTGCCATCATAATTATGCAGACTGACAACGGACATTATACTGAACCAGGTTTGACACAAATCTAAGCGTTTGTAAGTCAAACTGTCACAAAACTCCAAGTCGTGCATAAAACTACTATACATTCTAAATAAGTTTGAAGTTCCTTCAGTAAACAAAAAACATTTGAAGTGAATTAAAAACAAAAAAAAAAAAAGAAAAGGAAATTTGCCATATTCTAAACTGAATCAGATTCAGGTGCAAATCCTAGGTTGGAAGGGACGTCCTGTTACTAAGCAAATGTACTTAAGACGTCACACAAAAACAAACATGTTCTGGTTGAAAGGTTATGACAAAGACAATAAAGCCTTTTTTTTTTTTTTACTTTCAGTAACAGGAAAAACATGCTACCATTTAAAATGGAATGCATGCCTTTTCATAAATTTCAGCTCACAGAGTTACAATTGCATTGTTCTAACATTAAGTACAGTAGATACGTGGTGATGCAGGCTAAAATGGATGTCAATGTGATGCGGTAAAGTTCTGAACCTCAATGTGGTTTTCCAATTCCATTTAAAAAGAAACTTAAGCACCCAGCACAGACCGGAGGGCGACAGAAGAGAGGGCAGCACGGATGATATTTGCATACTACATGAATGTTGCTTGCAGCCAGGTGGGGTTTGTTGTAAAGCTACAGGGATAAACATGTTTACCAACACAACAAAGAGTCTTTCATGAGTCCGACTGGAAATCAGCTTCCATTAAAAGCTGGAAATGTGCTTAGTGTACCCATAAAAACAGTGCTGCAAGCATGGAGACAAGAAACCTCTTGTTTTGGATGACAACGGTACAATATTCACATCAAGCAAACCGACTCACCTGAAAAGAGCACATGAGAGTCTCATCCACGCTCATCATGGCACCAGCATTATCAAACTCCCCACAATAGTTGGGGGCTGAGAACAAAGTCACAAGCTGCCTCTTGGCAAAGAATTCATACCCATCCTCAACAACCTGGAAAATATTTAAGAAAGAAAATAATTACCGTACAATTTTCATACAATATATGAAACTTAATATTTCATAGTTTAATAAAAGCATTCAAGCGAAGGCATCCATGTTTTCAGTGTTCCACATATACATACATACACATATACATATAAATAAACAACATTTTGTTTTAATTATGTAACCCAGCTAAAGTAGGTGATGCAAGGGGATGTCAAAGTACCTGATGGGCACGGCAGATAAGATCCAAGTCATGCTTGTGCAGGAACTTGGCCACCACTTCGGAGCCAAAGGTAAATGATACACCCCTGTCATTCTCCCCCCATCCCAAAACATCCTTGTCTGGGTCTGACCACAGCAGGTCACAAAGCAGGCCTTGATCAGGCACGTCAGTCGGGCGCATGACGCGTCTGATCTGCTCCATGGACTGGAGGTCTGGTGAGAGTCCTACATGGAAACGGCATGACAGTAGAAATAAACAGAGGGCAAGGTCAACACAGATTGTGTTTGAATGAGGCAGTATTATACTCAAGGGCAAACAAGATCACTGGCTGACGTTAAGGGAAGAGTAGGACTTTTACAACTTATACACACAGGTTTACTGAACTGCAGTTGCACGCCAATAAACAGCCGCATCACATGGTGTCACATTAAAATATAGCTCTGAGAACAATTAAGAGAAAACTGCAGCAATTTCTTCTATTCTTTTAAAAAGTATATTTATACCATTATATTTTTAAACATGTGCAGTGGTCTCGTAATGTTGTTTTCCAGAGCTGAATTGATTTTATGCAGTCCATTTACCATTTTAACTAAAAATACAAGCACACACCCACCTCCGTGACAGCAGAAGATCTTCTCATCGACGATAGCGGCAATAGGGAGACAGTTAAAACAATCGGTGAAGGTTTTCCATAGTTTGATATTGTACCTCCTTTTACCTATAGACAGGAGAAAAGAAAAAAAGAAAACAGTGAAGTTACTCCTCAATATTTTGTAGGAGCACAAGAAAAAAAAAAATCAAGCACAATCACTGCTTGAGCAAACAAGGGATGGGCACAAGCAATTAAGTATATATTATGTTACCACCTATATATTATAGAAATTCCTTTATCAACTCATGACGTTATAGCCAATAAAAGGAATTTTCTTCATTAAGTGAATAGCAGCTTTTGAGAGTAATTTAAAACAGCACACAGAGCAAACATGTCTCAATAGTCACCCCCCTTTTCCACTTAAAACAGTTACCTAGTAATGTTACTAATAAAACAAATAAAAGGAAGTCCATGTCTATACTAAAAGTGGGGCCAATTAATAAAACTAGTTACAAATGGAGCTCAAATATGTCAGAATACCGGGATTACTCACACTCATCATAGAAACCATATATTCTGTTGATAGAGGCGCACTCGTGGTTTCCTCTCAGAAGAAAGAAGTTTTCAGGGTATTTGATTTTGTAGGCCAACAGCAAACAAATTGTCTCCAGAGATTGCTTCCCTCTGTCCACATAGTCTCCCAGAAACAGGTAGTTGCTTTCAGGAGGGAAGCCCCCATACTCAAACAGCCTCAACAAGTCATAGTATTGCCCGTGGATGTCACCTGTGAGAAAATATATTAAAGCACATGTCTGCTGTGATCATGGCTCACAATAAATAAATCATGACCTTTCAGAAATCATAATGCACATATTATTTAACAGTTATTGGCCAATTTATTCTACTTTATATAGAAAATAGACAGACACGTTTTACTTACCACATATCTTTAGAGGAGCTTCTAGTTCCAATAGAATAGGCTGGCTGAGAAAGATCTCCCTCGATTTCAGACATAATCCACGAATTTCATTCTCCTGCAGCTGCACGTTCTTCCCAGGCTTTGCTCCTCTGACTGAAAGCAATAAAGCCAGCATTTAGAATATTCAAACTCCCATTCATTTTTGCATGGGTCTACGAGAACACGCAACATTCTGTGCCAATACATATATGATGCAAGCTTGAGTAGGGTTTTTAGTCTTGTATGCACTCGAGTGCGTCTTTTTGTGGGTGAGGTTTTCAAACACCACAAAACGCACGCAACCAGATATACACATAAGTAATCTCGCTAGCTAAAATAGTATATGCTTGCTAGCCATTTCACCTACAGTGGTGTTGATAAACACGCTACCGTAAGGTTATTGCACACAGCACGGCGCCAAAAGCCTTTCCCACAATCGCATTTTGGATTATGCATTAGTGAGATGTAGACTACGTTTAAACACGTTCTTACCTTCTAAAAGACGCTGGATTATGCTATCTATATTGAGTTTGTCAACATCAGCCATCACGACGTCAGCGGCTATTAAAATCGACTCGGCGAAATCTAGGTTTTATGTTCACGAGCTAGCTAGCTAGCTAAACTAGCTTAATCCACCTAACGTTGTCGTCGCCGAATTTCTCCCCGAAAACAAGAACGGCTTATTTGACCCTGCCGTTTGTCTAACAATTTCGCCAATATAATAACCTACTTCAACATTGCTGTCGTGCTATATTCTACATTTATGATCGCCTGTAGTTCCGCAACTTCGTCAAATAAAATGAACGCTGGTCAGTGTATATTAACAAGCATCGACGTCCTCCTTAGCTCTCTTTTGCCGCACCTAGCTGGCTAGCGGTTTCTTTCTAATAGCCTTGCTTCCAACTTCATAACTGCCGCCACCTGCTGTACTGGAATCTCTACTGCCGATGTGGGCGAGAGTGCATATCAAATGCAAATATAATGTAGCCCTCTACACAGAATTCTGGATAGACCTATTTTAAAATACCATTTTCCATTGCCTGCCTTTTGCGTAATTTGTTATCAATCTGAAGAAGAGGAGGGGATGCAAATTATAGGCTATGCATAGTATAGACTAGGCTAGAAGTCTTTGGACCATAACATTTTTAAAGGGGTCTAAATTGTGCTTGATCCATCCATCTTCTCCCGCTTATCCGGAGTCGGGTCGCGGGGGCAGCAGCTTCAGCAAGGGACCCCAAACTTCCCT
>JAODUK010081338.1:0-15428 GCA_027564635.1 Typhlichthys eigenmanni
TGAGGACTCTCTAAGTGGTCTGTCTCCTCTATATAATGTATCTGGTACTTCTCCCATAGAGTTCTATTGAGGACTCTATAAGTGGTCTGTCTCCTATATATATAGTCTCTGGTACTTCTCCCATAGAGTTCTATTGAGGACTCTCTAAGTGGTCTGTCTTCTCTATATAATGTCTCTGGTGCTTCTCCCATAGAGTTCTATTGAGGAACTCTCTCTGTCTCTAGTCAGTCCACCCCTGTACATTGAAGGCAAGGCACCGCAGGTCTTACCTAATGTTGACATCCACTGATGCTGATAGTGGTGCGTGGAATATGTTACATGTGTGACTTGGACACCCATTGTGGATGATGATTCACCTGCTATTATTCATTTAATCTTTATGCATGTTCAAGGTCTACATTAATAACATAAGATAAACGCATCCGCTATGCTGACAATTTTTCATTACGAGTTATGTGTACCAACATTTGCTTGAAATGGCTTGATATGTTTTCCAATCAGATTTTCATGTTATTATCCAGAACAGACAATTACTGTATACAGAACCAATATCTGTAAAGTTGTAAATGGAAAATGTTTTCTATCTATTTGTGAATCTATGAATTGTTTATTCAGTTGTTGGTTGCATCAAAGCAGTTCCAGGTACATTACGGTAACGCCAAGTTAACCTAACAGTATCACTATCGCCCCCTAGTGCCTCACTTGAGCTTCCGGTCATCTTGTGTGTCCGCAGGAGTTTGTTATGGGGATCAAGGAAATGCCGCGATTAGCGCGTTTCATCCCCAAAATCATGCTAGCTATCACTGTGACTGCGTGCGACGAGGTGTACAGAAAAATAGCCTGCTGGCTCAACGATATGGGTGAGTTCCTGGCACGCTGTGTGTACACATATGTATAGTATATTGTAACTGCTAACAAGAACACGCACTGAGTAAACAGTGGTTTATTGTGCCTCCGCAGAGAACTACAGACTCCAGAGTGCCTATGAGAAAAATCTCATCATAAAAATGGTTTTTGTGAGTTGCCATTCATTGCAATAGTGTATAGCTATAATTGTATTTCAAATGTCACAAATGTGCACAAATTCTCCCCGAATCAATCTTTCTTTTGACAATGTCGAATGGTCAGCAGTAACTTCTGTCTCTTGCAGTTTCAGTTTGTAAATTCTTATCTCAGCCTTTTCTACATTGGATTCTACCTCAAAGACATGGATCGTCTGAAAGAGGTAGGACATCGCCACATTTCACTGCCAGGCACTTTCCACAACCCATTAAAGGTCTCTCTCATCTCTAAGGTCCGGGGATCCAGCCATTACAAGCGTTTCCCTGCTCACATGCTCTTGTTTGCTCTGTCTTTTTGCATCCATCCTACTACCCCTCTCTCCATCCATCCGTCCGTCCGTCCGTCCATCCATCCGTCCATCCATCCGTTCTCGTGGAAGATGGTCTTGGTGTTGTCTTTGTCCCGGAGCTTTTTGAGGCAGTTCAAGAACAATGTGTTGCCGTACCTCATCATCGAGGTCCAGATGCTTGTGGGCTCCGTTCCCTGTGACGGCAGTGCTTTGCTCAAGTCCAAAGTATGACCCCCCCCCCACACACACACACTTTTTTAGCTAAGCAACGTAATTTAGCATATTATTCGCACCAATTTTGTTTCGCTCCAGTGGGCCTAGCTTCAGTCTCTGCATGTACTTACTATCGCTTTTGTCTAAATATTTCCCTTCAACAGCTATACAAAGTTACTTCTGGGTTTCCTACCTTGTTATTAGTGCATTTCAGCACACAGCAGCTTCTAGGCAAGCTTCAGTTTTTTTATTAGCAGACGTAAGGACAAAGGGGTGTCGTGCCAGAATGTGTACGTCTGCCGAAAACTGACCAAAATGGCATACATGCATTTTATGGGTTGTGTTCCCGCTCTGAAGATATTTAAACTGGTAAAAAAGGACAGGAAAAATTATCATCTAGGACAAATACCAGGTGAAATAATGTTGTGAGTCATATTTGTAAAAGATGCTATTTGCATTTGTTTTATATTATCTATGGGGCTTAACAGGACTTCTGTTGCATGAGCTGCATGCTGATATGTTGGTGAAGTCAGCGTGACGTCAACAGTAAATGGGTCTATATGTCCAGTTTGAATATGATGGAACCCCTTCTACTATCTTCCTCCAGTCATTTATCTTTCTGCTCTTATATATAAATCAATGTTTATATTTAATAGCTGTGGTGGATTTCTTCACTCAGTCCTTAATTATATTGTCATTGCATTGTTCCCCATGATGAAATTGGGGAAATCTTTCAGTACGTTAATCGCAGGCAATGTTGATGTGATGTGATGTCCAACATTAACACTAGTGTGTTGTTTCACAGCAGTCCTTTGCTTCAGCAACATGCCCATTCATTGAACAATTACAAACGATGCCATTGCCTATGGTTGTACATGGAGCGTGGTGTTCACTTGTTCCTCTCTAGCCAATCCTTCTTAAGGTTACCTTGACTTTTCTGGGTTGTCTTGCCACTGTTCTATAAGGCAGCATTATCATTGGGTCCTCATCTCTCTGTCTCCTCATCTCTCTCATTTGTGCCATGCTGGTTTCCACGACAACTAAACACAGTAAAGCATTACATGTTGCTTCAAGGTAACCTGGTTAAACGACCGCGGTGCCTTACACCGCTACGATCAACTGAAATATGAAAATGTATTCAGGTTAAACATGCAGTAGAATTAAAAGGAAGAGAACTTGAGTCAACAACTTAATCTCTAAACTAGGAAACTACACTCTTTTTGGAGAGGCTAATATCTTACTTCTTCTTCCATATTTTACCTTCTTCCTCCTCTTCTCCTTCTCCTCCTCCTCCTGCTCCTCCTCCAGATGCTGGCCACTCTACTCATCATCCGCCAGTTCCTCCAGAATATCAAGGAGGTGCTGCAGCCTTACCTGTACGAGCACCACAGGCTGAGGGAGCTCACCCTGAGGGCTGCCTGGGACCTGCTGCTCTCCGCCCTTCTCAGATATGCCCGGCTGGCGGCGGGCAAGGCCCAGGCCTCTCCTTCCGACCAGGCCATGCCCGGGCCCGGCCTGCGGGGAACCAGGCCTGGCCTGGGCCATCCGGAGCGGAGGTGGGTCCACCTTGCCTTGTGTTCAGCTAACCTGGCTCCGACCGGCTACACATCAAGTCAAGTTTATTTATATAGCCCTTAATCACATTACAGTCGCAAAGGGAAATAAACAATGTTCCCTTAACCTGCTCCTCCCTAGCCTGGTGTAACCAGGTCTGGCCACGCTCCATTGGGAAGTGTTTGCAGTCATTTCCTCCTACTGGGCGTAGACCTCTGGTTAATTTTGAAACTATTGGACAGCGTTGAACCAATCGGCGTTGCTACAATTGTTTTGATCGCCTCATCTTGCTCTCCCACCATTTTGAAACACGCTAGACTTCCAACGTCATCTCACTAACCCACCCTGATTGGACTGCCAGCAGGGTGGCGGTGTGAACGCTAATGCGATCAGGGTTTCCAGACTGTATTCTCAGGGAATAGAAATTGGGCTGAGAGCAATAGTTGGGTGGAGCAAGACTAGCCCCCCCGCCGAGAAGAAAAAACTTTCATTAAAAACCGCCAATACAGAAAAAAGTCAAGAAACCTTGGGAAGGGACCACAGAGGGCGGTTAGAATGAAATAGGTCTTGATAGGGCAACAATAATGAGCAATTATGGTAAATAGACTGCATTTATATAACACTATAACACAAGAGTTAGCAGGGTTCGAACCAGCGAGTTCTTAATCACCTATCGCCCCGCTCTACCACTCCACCACTTGCCACCCACCTATACATTACTACTGCTCTCAACTTCATTGTTTTCACTGAGACTATAGTCTAACATTGGCATTAGGAAAAGAGACTATAGCAAGAATAAATTGAAAATAATTTGATCGGTGCATCATCTATAACCTTACACAATACAGTGCAGTACACGTCATCTTGTTTTCTTATCTTATAATGGCAGCGGAGGTCGTGATGAATGTGTGAATGACTCCGTGAATGAACGAGCAATGTCTTTTGGAGGGCACCGTCTTTGTGAGGAACAAACGCTACCATTCCCCCCCCCGGCGTCTAGGGAGAAGAAGTGTCTGAACGGCGGATGTGGAGCACCTGACGATGATGAGGAGAGAGGAGAGAGGGATGAAGCGGACAGCGGGAGGTTCAGCGAAGGAGAGACGGAGGAGGAGAGCCTGATTGACTGTGGCTTGAAGCTGAGGAAGGTCAGCTTCATAGAGAAGGTATATACGCTGTAGCAGAACCACACACACACACACATACACGCTTATTTTTGAATGTGGAAGCAGAGCATTCAATAGGCTGCTGGACCCATACACAGTATATACATTACTATATAATATTGTATATAATCGGTGATTATTATGAATTGTTGTAATAAAATAAATGTGTGAATATAATGTATTCTTAGATATAATACACGGCAACAGCATAGACTGTATATAAATCGACAAACCCTCCGTGATGTCACCCATAACTTTACTCAAGAACAGATTTGAACATCGATTTGTGTTGGCTCTGGCCATCGCCATCTTTGCAGTATCTCACTCCGCCTGAAACTATGCCCCCCATTCATTATAATGGGATACATATATGGTAATATATTTTTAACTGATGAGTTATAAAATAATTTGCCCCCCGTACAGTTGTCACGAACACTAGCTATAAAGACCAAAAGCGTTTTTTTTACATGTTTACAAGCCGTTAAAAAAAAAAATTGGATGCGTGGAGTCTATGGGGATTGACTGCCTTCTGCAGCCAGCCTCAAGCGGCCATTCGATGGGGTTTGCCACTTCCACGTTGTATTCATTTCTCAGCAACGTAGGTTCCCGCTTGGGCAACAGGCATGTTGTCGTATCCATTCCACAGATACTGAATAAGTGGAGGGAGGAAAGATTTGGCAAATTTATCAATAACCGTCTCTACAAGAATTCCACCTCCTCGCACACAGCGAGGCGGTGCTAATGCTAAATGCTGAGGCTAAATGGTAACGCTAATACTAATGATAAATGAGAATGCTAATGCTAATGTTAATGCTAAATGCTAATGCTAATCCTAATGATAAATGCGAAAGCTAATGCTAAATGCTAATATTAATGCTAATGTTAATGCTAAATACTAATGATATGCATTTATATATGCATTTAGCATTAGCATTCTCATTTATCATTAGCATTCTAATGATAAATGAGAATGCTAATGATAAATGAGAATGCTAATGCTAAATGCATATATAAATGCTAATGTTAATGCTAATGCTATTGCTAATGGAACGTGCACCGGTAACGGCTGCTGTTGTTTTTAGGTGGACAGAAGAGCAGCCTGCAGCAGTCCCCAGATAGAGGACAACTTCATGGATGATGGGAGCCCCACCATGGTGGAGAAGGGAATGGACCCCGCCTCTGTGTTCGACATGTGCGACGATGACGACGACGACAACGACATCGACGTGAAAGAGCCGGGCGGGGGCGGAGCGGCGCCACTGGTCGACGCTACTCCTGCCCCCGCAGCCGCCCCACTGCCTTCTGGGACAGAGGGCGGTGCGTCCCTGCAACACCGGAAGAGAGGACGGAGCGTGGAGCGGGTGGAGCTTAAGTCAAAGAGGGAGTCGTGGATTGACCCTCCCGGCGAGCGAGGCAGTGCCGCCGCTCTCACCCAGGCAGAGATAGAGAGCTGCATGCAGACGTACGAGGTCAGTAGGAACGGAATGAGAGCGGCTGGTGGTTGCCGTTGGTTACCTTTTCATATGAATGTAGCCTGGCTCCGCCCTACTATCTAGATCAATATAGTCTTTATTATCCCCGAGGGGCAATTTAGGATACAGTCAGCAACCAACACATCACACCCCGTCTCCAAATATATGAAATGCTTTTCTGTGCATCGTTTTCCAACACGCTTTTTACTGATTTCGTTACATAGTAGAAAGTATCTCACTGCTTTTTGAATAATCCAAGACAGAATTCTTTCTTGCTTTTTGTCCCTCCCAGGACACCTTCCAGGACTACCAGGAGATGTTTGTGCAGTTTGGCTATGTGGTGCTGTTCTCCTCAGCCTTTCCCCTGGCGGCCATGTGTGCCCTCATCAACAACATCATCGAGATCCGCAGCGATGCCTTCAAGCTCTGCACCGGCCTGCAGAGGCCCTTCGGCGTCAGGGTGGAGAGCATCGGCCAATGGCAGGTAAGAGGCTCGCATTGCACTAGAGAGAATATAGCGAAGAGAGAGGCGCCTTCGTACTACAACTGACTTCCGCTTTCGACTTTTGGAAGGGAAGTGGTGGGATGGCGGGGGGGCTGATCCTATAGAGCTATATGGAAGATCCCTCTTTATGCAGATTACACGGCTGCATTCAAATTCCCAAAGTACAATTTCCTCCGTTCAAGTGAATGTACAATGTCGCTATTAGCGATGTATAAAGTAATTTAAGAGACTGCTTTTTGCTCCCACAGAAATATATGTTGCTCTCTCTTTGATTATTTTATAATATCGATTTTACTGGATTCTGATTCATTCAAATTAGTTTAAGTTCATAAAAGTATATGTTTTCTATCTATTACAACAACAAAAATAATGAATAACTTTTCACCAGTGAGGTTTTATATTTGGTTGATAATTATGCTATTGGTTTTGTAATGGGTTTATTGACGTAACTATTTTCATATCTATCCATACAGTGGGAACAGTTGTTGAAGGGGTTGTTGAAGGGGTTGTTTTCCATCAACATTGAAGACACCTCATTCATTATATTTTTGGCTAATGGTTAAAAACAACACAGTGAAATAATTCAGTACTTCACCAGGCCAGCAGATCCTAGCTACAGTATACATATTACGGCGCAGCATAGCACAACTTGTGTTGTTTGCCTGTGTCTCTCCTCCATGCAGACGGCAATGGAAGCCATGGGTCTAATTGCCATAATCGTCAACTGTTACCTGATTGGTCAGTGTGGTCAGCTGCAGCGGCTCTTCCCCTGGCTGAGCCCTGAGATGGCCATCATCTCCATCGTCATCCTCGAGGTATCACACCATGACGAGCAGTGTTGGGCATTAACTGTTTACTAATTAGTAACTAGTAACTCGTTACTGTAATGGTATTACCTTTTTTAGTAACTAGTAGTGTAACAAATTACTATTTCCAAAACAGTATTGTTGCATTACTGCGTTACAAGAATGAGATTTCTAGTCCTAGCAAACTTAGGGTAGGCTAATTGAACCAACATGTCCAATCGTCTGGTTTGAGAAGCTGCAATGTTTTCACTTTGGCTGATTGATTGCTCCTAAGATTAAATATTGTTCCAATAAAGAGGATTCAATTCTAAAATGAGCTGGCTACACAGGTTGTCATTTTTCGGAAGGAGCGAGACAGGGTAGTGATTGTGAAAGTAACGTAACTAATTTCTTTTAATACCCAGTAATAAGTAAAGTAATATTATTACTGGTTGAAGTAAATAGTAACGTATTACTCATCCTTAGTAACTTGCCCAACATTGGTGATGAGTATACTATCATAATATGGGATTACCCTTGTAAAACTAGATATACAGTATAACGTCGTTGTTTTGGTTTGAATCTCAGAGAGTGTGTGGTCTGTCCCTCCTCCACCCGGGAGATGAGTGGAGCACACACCTTTTTACGCCTCCTCACACTGATAGGGTCAAGCTGGTCCAATCGCCTGCTAATAATTTGATTAAATGCAGGGTCTGTCATTCTTGCTAACTTCGAGCTAAAATCCAAACAGCATCGCTCCGCAGTCCTCCGCTGCGGCGCATCACACGCCAAAATGCATTGTGAAGCATAGCGTGGTGCTACGGCTGTGTTGTTACGAGCGGTGTTCGCCACTTTGTTTATGTTACTATTGACGGAGCCAGGGCTGTGTTGAAGTATCGTATTATATGTTCAACACACACAGAGAACGGTAAGCTAGCTAAAGGAAATATTTGTTGGATTTGACAAAAAGTGTGTTATCTTACATTTAGCTTGAGATAGCTGACTTTACCTTTAATGCCTAGCATTATTTGCACCACCTGGCTGACAAAAAGGTTCTCAACAGAGAGTTCCCAGCCTAGTGTGTAAAGCAGAGCAACTCGTAAGGTAGACTCAATGTACTCATTGCAGGCGTACATCAAACAAGCGTCTTGGTTCTTCCTGTTTTACACAGTGTTAAGTGCTGCACACATTTCTCTCTGCATGTTTTTCCCGACTAACAAATTAGTGTACTATTTCTGTCACGAGTTGTGCACTCTGTGGACTCTACAGCTACCGCCTGCATCTATATTCAGGCAAAGGTAAATAGCCTAGAGCTCTGTCCTGGCCTCATAATGAAGTCAGGTCTTGCACAGAGAGTGCTGTGGCCCAAATGTTGTTTTTGCATACGTCAGGTCTAGCTGAAATCATTATTTGGCAGGCACTATGTGCAGATATATTTAGAAATATGTTTTTCTTTCATCCGATTCCTTTAAGAATTTTTATTAACGTATGTCATTTCAGTATCATGTCATGTATCTTTATTGTATTCCTTTAACCATTCATAACCCCCTTAAGTTGCTAATGGGAATCTGACATAATAACAGAAAGTATAACGGAAACACTTATGCACCTGTTTTAACTTTTATTTTATTTATTTTTGAATCTGATTCCTTTTTTTATTAATGGTGTTTCTATATATTTCTGTATTTGTTTATGACAACTGTGCCCGCATTCCCTCCCTCTCTGTAAAGCACTTTGAGCTGCAGTTCTGTATGAAAAGTGCTTTACAAATAAAGATTATTATTATTATTATTATTATTATTATTATTATTATTGTCCTGTGTGAAATACATTTTCTCATGTCCTTTGTTTCCTATTCCTGCCTGACTATCTGTCTGCAGCACTTTGCCATCCTACTGAAGTACGTGATTCACGTGGCTATTCCCGACATTCCTAACTGGGTCGGCGAGGAGATGGCCAAACTGGAGTATCAGCGTAGGGAGGCCTTCAAGGTAAGCCACCACAGCCGCCAACGTGTTCAGCTCAAGAGGCACATTCCCCTTAATTTCTATTGGACGCCAGCGTTTCTCGGCAACAGCGGGCGGAGCTACGCTCGGTGACAAAGTCGAACATTGAATCTCGTTGTCGATGTTTTCTCCATGTGTGAGGGAGCTACGAACATCCGTCTCTAAATGTCGCCGCTGAGTTAGTTAGTTATCGAAAAGTGCCAGCGACGGCCATTTGGTTGCCAGCCACAACAAATGTTGCTGTCCTCCTGCTCTCGTTCATTAACATGATATCTGCCGTGTTCCAGGTGAACGCCACATTATTGTCTCTGACGAACCTTTTCATCTCATCAAGTCCCCGTTCATGAAAGACTTATTAATTACGACTCTGATAAGACTTTATAATCTATTGTCTAGGTGTGATGTTTATGGAGACAATTTGTTGTTTCATGGAAACTAAAACGTCATGTCAAGATGTACTTCAAGTCATGTTTTGCTCGACGCCAAACACCACATCTGTCAAGAGAGGACAGGCAGAACTCAACTAACTGTCATTGTTGACCGCATTTAGCAAGGCATGCTTGGTGCTTGATTACAAAGTATGTTGGCATTGAGTGTACTACAGTATAGTAGAATAACATAACAAAAGTTCAAGACTGTACCTTTAGTGTAGTTTAGTGTAGCCTACATTGACTTATTTGTCACATTTAACTTTTAGTACAGCACCGGTATATACAGCTCTGGAAATAATTAGGAGACCACTGCATCGGTTTCTTTGATTGACTTTTTATGAAATGTATACAATTGTATTAATATAAAATTTGAATTATATTACAAATATAAATATTTGAAAATATTTGAAAATATACATTAAATATATTTTAATGTATATTATCAAATATTTAGAAATATATATTTGTAATATTCATATTTCTATTATTACATTATAAGTTATGTGCAGTGGTTTCTAATTATTTTCCAGAGCTGTACATAGCCATCTTGGAGTCACACTTCGTGTGGTAACTGAGGTATGTTCTTCAATGGTGTTTAAACGCCATAAAGCACACACAACGATCTTATCTAGCCACAAGATAAGTGCCTCAGTTAGTTGGTGTTACATCAGTGACTCCTGCAGTCCCAGTGCAGGGTATGGGGTGTTATGAAACAGTGTTTCTTTGCCTATATACTGCCATCTAGTGGTGTAGATTCAGCTGTGCCAGTCAGTGCTACTGTAACACCGTACCACTCCCAGTGAACATATTCATGTAAAAATAGCTAATTCATCTTCACCTAATCTCACCTGAGTCTACATGGTTTAAACCATATTCAAGATGATATGTATTCATTTGATTGTGTACTGTTTAGGGCTCTAAAACAGGTTTTAACCCTCGCGCTGTCCTATGGGTCAAAATGACCCGGTGCACTTGCCAGTAGCGGGCAGCAACCACAACACGGACATATGACATTCCGCAGTTTGCTCCCCCTGCTGCTAGTCTGCTGAAATGCCTTAGGACAGTGGGAGGGTTAAAAGCTATCAAATACTCTCTCTCTCTCCATCTCTCACCCTCTCTCTCTCTCTTTCCCCCTCCATCTCTCCCCCTCTCTATCTCTCTCTCTCTATCCCTCCCTCTATCTCCCCCCCCTCCAGAAGCATGAGCGCCAGGCTCAGCATCACTACCAGCAGCTGCAGAGGAGGAAGAGGGAGGAGGAGGAGCACCAGCGTCAGGCGGAGCACCTTGCCCGTCGCGAGAGGGAGCGTGGGGAGGACGGCGGCAAGGCGGGAGACTCCTCCTCCTCCTCCTCCTCCTCCTCGGGGGAGCACCACCACGACAAGGCCCACGGCGGCGCGGGCGGGGGCAAGTCCCGGTCGTCGGGCGGAGGGGGAGGGGCAGGGGCCGGCGCGGTGGACAGCAAGCCCAAGCGGCCCAGCTCGCTGCTGGCCAACAACAACGTGCTGAAGCTGAAGCAGATCATCCCGCTTCAGGGCAAGTTCTCCTCGGGGGGCGGGGGGGGGGCGCGCTCCCCGCAGTCGCCCACGGGCGGCGAGGCCAAGCTGCCCGGCTTCCTCAGCTTCAAGTTCCTCAAGTCACCCGAGAGCAAGAAGGACGTGGCCGCCGCCGCCGCCGCCTCCTCGGTCACCGCGGCGACGGCGCCCGCGTCCTCGGCGACGACGGGCGGCGGCTCCCAGTCGCCCAGCAAGGCCTTCAACCCCGGGAAGCTCTTTAACTTTGGCAAGATGCCGTCGACTGAGGCCCCGGGTGGGGCGGGGGCCAACGGAGCCCCGCCGCCTCGGAATGGGGAGGGGGCCGCCTCCCGCTCGGACCTGAACGGGGTGCCGGACGAAATCCCCTCCCCCGCGTCGGCAGGGGTAGAGGGGCCCCAGAACGGACACCCTACAGACTCGGAGCCTCCGGCGGGCTCTAAAGCCTAGTCTAGTGCCCCCCCCCCCCCCCTTCCTCTTTTCACCCCACCCGGACTGACGTCAGGGTGTCCACTGCACTGTGTGATGTACGGGGTGTTTACTGTGAGGCCTGAGCTGCCCTTCATGCTGTCAGAGACCACACGTCTGCCCCCTAGTGGCGGACGTAGGAAAAGGAAAAAATCGTAACAAAAAAAAAAGAAAAAGAAAATATACGAACAAGCTGGTGCATATTGACTTGTGGTCTTGCCCGGACAACACAGGCTTTATGAGAAAAGACATAAGCCCTTACTATCGTGGCCCCCGAACATGCATTCATTCCTAAGCGCACGCACGCACACGCACACACACACAAACATACATACGAATCCGTCCTTAGTTTGCAATACATGAAAGAAATGCATGAGCTGCATTTCGGTACTTTTTAAGCCTTTAAAGCGGAGAGCAGTGTACATTGTTGAGTCCTTTTAGTCACAAATTGTAATGGCAACCTTCCATCTGGTCCGAAAACAGTCTAGTCATGGAGGAATACGCTAAAATACAAACATGTATTATAATTCTGTGGAAGGAATCACTGTTTTTTTTTTGTTTTATTTACATCCATTTCTAACAGAGAGCATTCTTAGCTATTACATATCTGGTGGCCATTAGCTATCAAATTTTAAGTAGGCGGTAATTCCGGGATTTTTTGGATCTTTTTTTTTTCTCTCAGTGGAAGATTGTAAGCAATATGAGTGAGTCTGTGTTTAAGTTCCCAACAACAAATCTTAGAAAAAACAACAGCGGAATGTGTCCCATGTCAGATGTCTCCTCCCTTGCTTTATTTTAAAAGCAAGGGAGTCGTCAGGAAAACACAATTATTTTAAAGTATTCTTTCAATATTGTATTCCTTGGGAGTCCTAGATGGTTTATGTGTGAGACAATATGACCAAATAGCACATCAAGCTGTCACCTCCCCGCCCCCTCGCCAAACCTCCACCCCCCACAAGGTAAAGCAAAGTGGTTATCAGGCAGCCTGTCGCGTAGTATTGATCGTCCGAATTTGCCGATGAATTAGACGTGCCTTTACGCACGCACCACTCCTCGCGTCAAACTCAAACGAGGTGTAGCGCCTTTCGAAAGCCCCAAGTGCCAGCCTCTGCGTTTTTATATATATATATATATATATATATATATATAAAAAAAGGACAACAACAATATGTGTGACTGTATGGGTTAGCGAACGGTTTGAACCTAGACACTCTGGAGGTGGGGAGGGGTGGGTGCGTTAGCTCGGAAGCACTCGACGTCACGCACGGGACTCAGAGCTCTAAGCGGAAATGTTTTATAACCGCGCGAGGGCAACGCAAGGCACAAATCGAGGAGTGTACCTTTAAACGTGGTCCTAGTCTGTCCTGGCCAGCGCGTGTAGAGGTGATATTTGCACTTGACACCCCCCGATGCCCTGCACAGAAACAGTGTTTTCTACACGAGAACGGAGTTGGGTGGGTAACACCAGACTACCTGCCTGCCTGCCTCATAACATTATGCAAAAGCTGGGTCGCTTTCTTTTGACCATTTAACACTAGAGATGCTTTGTCAACCTCATATGCATGTATGTCTTTTTTTAAACTACTGATTTACCTTGACCTACTTTTATGTTTATGTACACATACCGTTTGCTGTATTACATTATTACAGTGCTAATTGTTTTTTTCTTCAACCAAAGCAGTACATTTCTGATTATATGATACTTTTTGTCAGTATTTAAATGCTGTCTGTAATATATTGTACATTACAGAACCTGGCAGGCAATTTTGTGTTACCGCTCCCTTCTCTGCTCACTTCTCTGCTTCAGTCCTACGGGGTCTTCTGAGAGGGGGGCGCCAGAGAGCAATGAATTAGCTGAGTGCCGCTCTGGCCATTAAAATAGGATCCACTGACAAAGCATTGGATGGCTGAGGGTCACAGCTGGACAGTCGAGTGACGGACACATTATCTATGCATCTCCACACCATTGTCTCTGACAAAGGTCTTTGCAATAACGCTATGAGTTTTAGGAGACCTAGTTGTGCTTAGACTAGCCTCGCAACGCTGTCATTTTTAGGACATGAATCTCCCCGCTCGCCTCTTTTGCCAACATAAAAACGAATGTGCCACACACACTCATTGTATTTAATTATATTTGTCGTGGTTCTCACAGTCGGACGTGAATACGATGTCTTCTTTTTAATCTCTATATCATATTCAAGCATATAAATTCATATGTTGGTCACAAGAGAAGACACAATGTACTTCCACAGACAGGCAAAATGTTTTATGAAATCTCCTGACTGATTAAATGCAATAAGGAAAACAAAAGCAGCAATTTGTTTGGTACAATAATAATCTTTTTCATTAGTGAAGTGAATGGGTAAAAGGCTGAGAGAAAAATATTTTAATGGGTATTCCTATTTATGTATTTGCTGGAAATTATTAATAATAGCTATACAAAACGGATTTCTTTCTCACATTTGCATTGAATTCAATGGAATTGTTTTGTTGCAATTAGCCCAATATACTGTGTAAATTGTTAAAGATGGCGCAAGTTCAAATGAGAATTCAATACAGCAAATAGCTTCATACAATAATGTTTCATAGCCAGGGTACCTTAGTTAAACCCATAGCGTAGTTATTCCTGATTCTGGGAAAAATCTAAATTCCTAATTAACAATTGCTCAATTATTTCACCAAAATGTAAAATTCTAAAGGTGTCATTTTGTTCGAAGTTCCCATTTTTATGAAGCATTTAGGAACATAAAGCCTGATGTTAAGCCTGTGAAATGATATTGGTTGGCTGCAGGCTTATTGTGTATACAGTATGAATGCTATCATACGTGATTTGGAATTAATGGAATATGAGTAAATGAAATTATTCAAGGTTAAATGATCTTTTGAAAAGGGGATTCTCGCGAGTTGTGTAAGAACCTGTCAAGTTCAGACGTAACACATCTACATGAAAGCCTGAATGAAAAAATAATAAATACATCCTTTGCTCTTCCAATGTACCACTGTACAAAAAGAAATCTTTTCAAGAAAAATAGAATACTGGGAAATGGGTCTATTTATTTATTTTAATTTATTTTGTCATATTTTTGTAAGACCGAAAAAATATATAATAAAACAATTTCAAACGTAATGTGTTGAACTTTTTCCACCAAACACATTAGCCTTTACATGAACTTAAATGAAGCGAAGCAAACCAAACAACTGAACATACTGTATACACTACAATGGATTGAGAGCTGTCTGAAATTGTTCACTCTAACAAGAAGCTTTATAACTGAACAAATGAGGTGTGGCTATCCATATCCTGCAGATGTACCATGCGGTACCGACATAATTTGTGAGACCTAAATCCTTTCAACATACATCCAAGCTGTACACAATTGCTGGTACTTAGTAAAACCATAACCATATATGAAAACAAAAGCTTAGTTGCAGTCCAGTTTTATTCCAGCAAATATAAAATGGAACACATTAGACCTTCACACATAAGCCGGGGCAAGGCTTTTGGTGTTGTAGAACAGTCAAATCTACTATAGCAGAAGCTTAACATAATCAGGCGGGGCATGTCTTAGTGGAGCAAATGATTACTGACCGCACTGTCAACCTGCATCACAGCAGCTACAGATAGCAGAGGAAGAGGCCTTGCTTTAACTTTGCTGGGCAGTGCTAATTGTTGTACAGTGTAGAACACACAAGACAAACAGGTGGTACAGGAACAAAGGCAGAGAGAGGGCAACTGGAATTAGTTGCGGATGCCTATGTTCTGCGGTCCCCGTCAGCTCACAAAACCATTTAAACCCTCCATGCCAGGGGGTGCCCAATCCTGGTCCTGGGGGGGGAGACCCCTGCCCTGCATGTTTTAGATGTCTCCCATCTCCAACACACCTGATTCTAATGAATGGGTCGTTATCAGTCTCTGCAGAAGCACATTCATTTGAGACAGGTGTGTTGGAG
>JAODUK010081349.1:0-15428 GCA_027564635.1 Typhlichthys eigenmanni
ATACTAACATAATGTTGCTAATCAATTTCCCCATGGGGACAAATAAAGTTTCTATATATATATATTATTTTTATTATTATGTAAAGTTATATAATGTTTATATTAGAAATAATTATTTAATAGTTCATATATAATGCATTTCTTTCAAACAATTCACATATTTCACAACGTATTATTCTCTGTCAATGTATAGAACAAAGAATGATAATAGCCGCATAAATCAGTTATATTGGCATGCATTGCCTTGAATTTGAACATGTTTCTTACTATTCAAAATATGGCCTTTCAGAAAATGATTTAGTGCTGCCTTGCTTGCAAGTTGCGACTGCATGCCTTAGCAATGTTTTTCATATTTTCATCGCAGCCCACTTGTAGTGGCAGGGAATGCTAAATCATCTCTTGCCGGACCAAAATGAATGAGTGGCACTTGGCACACACGCAAGCATGCAAGCATGAACACACACATACACACACACACATAATTTCTCAGAATCAGCATAAGCATTCACATTAGCAGTTTGAATATGTGCTGTCCTGGCCTTTCAGACAGGCCTGTATAATATTCTCTCTCTCTCTCTCTCTCTCTCTCTCTCTCTCTCTCTCTGTCTCTCTCTCTCTCTCTAACTCTCACGCACAGTAGATGGTTGGACAAGGGTTTGTGCGTTGTGTTCAGAGCTGTGAATATGCTCAGCTGTACAGTATATTTAGTCTGGTGTATGATACTCTTAAGCCTGCGGTCCAGTGGGGAAAGACTCCCTGCACATGGGCTATAGCTCTTCTTCTTCTTCTTCTTCTTCTTCTTCTTCTTCTTCTTCTTCTTCTTCTTCTTCTTCTTCTTCTTCTTCTTCTTCCCTAAAGGAGCTGACTGTCACACGGTTCAAAAGTTGTTAGAATCTCACCATGTTTGAGTCCTAGAACTACAGTAGCTAGTAACTAAGATCAGAGAAACAAAGAAACTCTTATGACAGCACATAGACACAAGGGGTACACAATATATCGGTTCAGTATCGTTAACGCAATATCACGTTGCGCAATATCATATTGAAAATGTTGCTGGAAGTGAAATATTCAGTTTATTTTGTGGAGAGATGTGTCCATTTGCTGTTTGGCTTAGTTGTGTTTGAATTAGACAGAAAAGTATGATGTGTTGCAGAGTAAGCTAATGACATAATAGAGATCGAAGAGGGAACTTTAGTGGCCAAAAATAATGCCTCTACAGTACCTTAAAACTACAGTTGTACGAGTCCAATATGACTGTCATTTGAAGACGTGTTGTTTGATATGTTATGAATATATTTTGTTGTATTTTCCCATAAACTTTGTGTTTTTACTTATGATTAAAAATGTTGAAATTAATATCAATATTGCAGTTTTCATGGTCAATATCACATTTGATCAATATTGTGCACCCCTAATAGTCACGCAGCAAAGCAGATACTAGTCTTCCACAAGACACACACAGGGTGATAAGGAGAATGATATCTCATTCAAAATGCAAACAGAGACAGGCTTGAAAGCAATATCTTGTGCAGCTTCCTGAATTAACCTAATTGGCAGTACATTGTGTTAAAAATAGATTATTACCCACACAATTAATAGAGGCAGTCTGCATACTTGCTCTTTAGTCTGAAGCAATAAGATTTGGTGCCTATTTGGTGGCTATTATTACTAATATTATTTTTTATTATTTTTATTATGCGGCATGTAGTCTGCAGTAATTAAAGTATAATTTGAAAAAACGTTGAAAAACGTTGATGTTTGAAAAAATGTTTGAAAACAAATTCCAGTACATTTAATCAAATAGAAAGTACTGCGGAATGTAAAGTAATTATGTAATATAGACCTGTTATATAATGTCTTGCTTAGGCACTGATTCCTGTTTGATATGCCAGCATATTCTACCTATGAAAATGTTATTTAGAGTGTTGTGTCATTTTTGTTTGGTTGTAACTTTAATTGCAGACTCACACAAATGGAAATTAAAACCTTGTGTCTAATTTAAAACACACACACACACACACACACGCACACGCACACACACACACACACACACACACATTTCATGTAGAAAAGGGATCAGAAAGACTGCAATGTGTGTGTTAAGAGTCATCATTGTAGCGTAATGAACTGTAGGAACTCTCTTGTGCAGATCAGAGCTTTATTGTAACCACAATAAAGATTATGGCCAGCAGTTTATTCTTGTCAAATGCATTAACAGACTTACCCTCCTCTCTCTCTCTCTCTCTCTCTCTCTCTCTCTCTCTCTCTCTCTCTCTCTCTCTCTCGATCTCTATCTCTCTCTCTATCTCTCTCTCTATCTGTCTATCTGTCTGTCTATCTGTCTGTCTGTCTGTCTGTCTGTCTCTTTCTGTCTTGCTGCTTGGCGGTTTAGTTTGGACATTTAGAAGCTCTATTCTCAGGCGAGTTCTGCCAGACTATAATTTCCCACCCTGGTTTCACTGTCTGGGTGATTTTCAGACTTGTTCTGCAGAGCTGGGGCTTCCTGGCTGTCAAAGTTTAGCTCTCGACATGCTTGCTAGTATTTGATTTAAAGTTTGAAAAGCATTACTGCATGGGTGTCCGTGAGCTCCATGAGCACAAGCTCATGGAGCTCAAGCTCATGGAGCACAAGCTCATGGAGCGCCATTTGGTAAGATTTGATGTCGTGGATGATCTTTGTTAGCACACCATCAGAACAGCACTTTAGAAGCTCCTGGGCCATATTTCAGACTTATAGACTTCTGGGGGGTCGCTATGCCTCAGTAGAGTACCCAGACTCAGGGATAAAGGGGTGACCATTTTCTGGATATGCATGTAAACCCATACAGTATGTGTGTACACATGCATGTATTGTACTGTATGTGACTGCAAATTCCTCCTATTGCATATTTGCAGGGGAGGTCACTCTCTCTCTCTCTCTCTCTCTATATATATATATATATATATATATATATATATATACAGACAGTATATTTCTCATTCTGTGGCTCTAGTCTTTGTCTTTTTTGCTGTATATGGTGTTAAAATATAGAGGCTCACATATGTGTTCTCTGGGCTATGCTAGAAGACTTGTCTTGTTGTCTAAATGTTTACACAGTGAGATTATAGATGGCCTCTGCACAGTCATAGCAGAGCCCCAGAATTTGCTGTTGGCCACATTAGGGAAAGGAAGAGTGCAATTTTGAAAGCAACATAGCCGATGAACAACGAGACATGCATTTTACATTCCAAACAAAGCACAAAAAAAAAAAAAAAAAAAGATTTACTGTGCCTTTTTATGTAATGGATGATACAGAACATAAAACCACATTTCATGTCATGTCAATATTATTTAGTTTGATTAATTTATTTGTGTACATTCAGGGATATTTTACAATACATGTATTTATTGTATTTCTACCTTCCTAGGCACCCAGCAACGATCTCCCTCTCAAACATGTAGATACAATGGTGAGTTCCAACTTAAATTGTACTTCCTTTGGCATCCTTTGGTAGCGAGCTTCAGTTTGACATTGCAACGAGAATCAGTCTTGAGAGCTTGTGGTGTAAACCTGCGGTGTGTCCAATCAGCATTGTTAGCTACTGGCGTGGTTTAGGTGGGAAGTGGGCGACATGAAAACAAATCGAGTCAAAAACGCCTAGATGATACAATATAGCATCAGTTTTATTCAAATGTATTAGAAGAGCAAAGGCTTTTCTCAATTGAAAATATAATATAAAACAACAGACTCGATGGTTCACATGTTCATCCAATCACATGCAAAGTAGGGCTGAAACGATTTATCGACAAACCCGATTAACTCGATTATGAAAAATTCTCACAAGCTTTGTTTAATTTATATAATGAATGTGTTACTAAAATAATCAATAGCTGCAGCCCTAATGGAAAGTATTAACAGACAGAGAGCTGGTGTGTCAGGGTAATCCTGTGGCTCATTGCTGAGCAGCATAAATATGGATACATCACCATATGCAAATACCATATGTTTATTTAGAGGAAAGCAACACTTTTTTCCCATGATATTTGACTTGCTGAGTGCCAAGATACATAGCCAGAGAGAATTTTCCATCTAAAATAAGTCGGGCAGAAATTGAGTCCCTGCAAATCAAACCAACAGACTTTCCTTGGCCCTAACCATATTCGTCAGCAATTTTCATATCCTATCATTTTAACTATAATTTGTAACAGGAACGTTTACAATTGTACAACAGAGGTATGTGCTAATTTATACAGCAGAAATGTCACATTCATTGTACTTCTTAATTTTGAATTGCATCTAGCATTTGATAAATATGCCAATATTATGTTAAATGGATGATGGAGGCAGCTTTCAATGGTGATACTTTGAAATTGATAATGAATAAATGTTTAAGACGACGGTATTGTTCAGACAAATGCTATACATGATGACTTTGTGCCAAAGGAGGAGCTTCAAACCAATGTAATTGATCATGTGACATCATTGACTAATTGTTGGTGAGAGTTCATAATGGTGAGTTACATTTTGTCTCAATTTACCAGATGGACAAACAAACGCTGGTTCATACAAACAGATACCAATTATCTTTGTAGAACTGTGACACTCACAAACTTTCACTGACATACTGCATATGCAAACACACGTGCAGATGACATTGTTTATCAGAATCACTCTCCACTTTACGTTTTAACAATATTCCCATTGAGATGTGTTGGTTTCTGTGTTTGTGTCTGATATAATCTAAATGTGTGTAATCCATCAACCAGTCCCCTAAAACAGGCATGTGTTAAGTATAGGCTTGGGGTGGACTTGCTTAGTAGTACTTTGTCTCTGTGACACAACTTCCTGTGGGTCATATTTAGTCTGGGAAAGGATGGATCATGTTACAGATTTAGAGTTACAATACCACCCAAAAGCTACTGCCTACTTTGTCCACAAGGACACAAATAAACCCAAAATTACCAATGTGTATGAGCTTGAGTTTGTGTGAGCCTAACTTGAACTTCATTGCTGTACAGTACAGTATGTGATAATACAGAATATACCCATTCTTTGTCGCATACAAGTGTTCCTTATTTATGCTGCTTGTTATTATTTTTGCAATATTCTGTATTAAAGCAGATAAGGTTCTTTGTGATGTCTGTGTGTGAGTGTGCGCTTGCGTCTGCGTGTGTGCATGTGTGTATGTTCAGTGTGTGCCCCTCTCTCTCTCTCTCTCTCTCCCCCTCTCTCTCTCCCTCTCTCTCTCTCTCACAGACACAAACACACAAATGTACGAGCTCTGTGTTTTTCCTTTACTTGACAACTCCATCTCAATCGGCTGCTTTGCTGTTGAATTTAAGCAGGAGATTATGGGGATGCGGGCTAACAACTGCGGGGCCAGGAGGCGTCTTGTGAATGTGTTTGTTGTATATGTTGACAGCTGATGAAGAATCATAGCTTGTAGTGGTACTTCATTAACTAAAGCAGTAGTAAGATGTGGATCATTACACCGTGCGTGGTGGGGTCAATGAGTTGTATACAGTAGTGCAGGAGGCACGTGCATGTGCATGTAGACACACATACAGTGTGTGAGTGATACCTGGGTCCGTCATGTCCAGGTCTGCATAGATTTGATATATGTCATTGCATTTCAAAGAGAGGAACAGATAGTGCAGCTATGCTCATCCATTTATTTTATGGTATGTACACTACCTGGAAGTTAAGGGCTTTTCACACGGGAAGCAGGACTCGTTTGTGTTTAATTAATTTATAAGGAGAAGCGGGCGGGGCTAGGCGGCCGAGGCGGGCGGGCAGGCGCAGTCCCGAGAAGTTTGCCGCTTGTGTGCACGAATCGGGAACACACCCGCCGCCTTCGAGATCAAATATATTAGACTTTTGAGGTCGCGGCGTGGCGAGAACATGTTGGCTTCTTGACTTGTAGGCAAGTAAGCTAGCAAGCAGCACAGCCGAACCAACTGAATACGCTGACATGTTTATTGGACCAGTGTATATTATTTAAAAAATTATATATGCACCAATTACATGCTGTTTCATATATTCGCCACATATGTTGCCTCAATTCATTTAAAATAGGCTAGGTTTATTTAGACTTTGTATATATATACTGTATATTTTTGGTTCAACTACATTTGTTTACTGTTGTGTTCTCATTGTTACCTCAAAACGAGATGCATTGCTTCTGTGACTCTGGGCAGTAGATTTGCCTTTCACGTGAGCGACGGGTGGGAGGGTGCGGGACGGAGAGCGGGATGCCGCTTCCCCTGTGAAAAGCCCTTCATTCTCCTAGTTCATACTGAAGTAATTGTGAGCGCATGCACACACACACACAATCAGCTGATTGTGGGCTACATTTCCTCAGACCTCTATTCCTTTAACCCATGTATGGTCAGGAAAGTGTGCGTGCATGTGTGTGTGTGTATGTGTGTGTGTCAGTTTGTGTGTGTGGCAGGGAAGGAACACCCGGAGGCAATTGAGGGATTTAGATTCTCCACATTGATGGGGAGGCAGGGTAGATTATAAGAACGTTGGTGTGTGTGTGCGTGTGTGTGCATGTGTGTGTGTGTGCGTGTGCGTGCGTGTGTTTGCATGTATGTGTGAGGGGTCGGGGGTTTATAACGAGAAACAACACATGGAGGTGGAGGGAGAGAGAGAGCGAGAGAGAGAGAGAGAGAGAGAGAGAGAGGGAGAGAGAGGTCGACGAGGAGCAAACAGTATGTTCTGAGAGGGAGAAGCCCAGTCACGCGGTGGCCCGTCTGAGGCAGCTGCCCAAAATAGAGCCCTTCTTTTTTTTTTCTCTCTCTCTCCTTGTTCTTCTCCTTCTTTTTCTTGTCCCTCCTCCGCTGTGGGAGAGAAGAGAGAGGTTTCACCAAGGCAAACCTCACAATGCCAGAGAGATAGACGAGAGAGTGACTGAGCAAGAGAGAGAGAGAGAGAGAGACAGCGAGAGAGGGAGAGAGAGGGGAAGGGGAACAGGAGCAGCGCGAGAGAGAGTACTCTCCGGAGATGAATCGAGGAGGGTCTTTAAGAAGACGGCTCTCCTCTTTGAGGGGGGCCTTGCAGTGGAGCACGGGTTACCTTTTCAGAAAGGTAGGCAAGGAGATGAGTGGCGGGATGGATGGATAGATGGATGGATGGGTGGATGGGTGGGTGTATCTGTGGAGGATGTACAGTATGTATGGATGTATGGGATATCTGGAAAAGGGGCATGTTTGGGCAAGGAAGGCGCACTGGAAACCGCCCTGACGCGCCGGTCCATTCTGCACTTCTGTACCCATCGTCTATCTATGAAACTTTTCTTCCAACCCCCCAACACCCTTCTTCCCGGGCAGACTTTTACCAGCCCCCACAGTCTCTCATTCAGACCAACTATCCCCCATCTCTCTCTCTCTTTCTCTCTCTCTCTCTCTCTCTCTCTCTCTCTCTCGCTCTCTCTCTGATGGTTAATTTGTAAGGCCTGCTTGTAAAGGCAGCTTTCCCAGCTGGTTTCCATCAGGAAGCAGGCACCGGAGGACCCCCCACTCCAGTTCCCACCGAACCACCCCCACCCTTGCATGCCTCTCCCGTTACTATTTACTATTTATCAGAGAAGAGTGAAGTGTCTCTGGAGATCTACATGGTTAACTGTTTCTACATGTTATGTGCTGGTATTGTCGTGTTGTCGGGCCCCATTTGAAGCGTGCGTGGTTCTAAATGGAAACAAATGCGGAATAATGCAGATATCCGTCACTGTCATTACTTCTTGTGTGTAAAGCTTTTGGACTTTTTCGCACGGCTGTGAGAAAATTGCATGTGGTCATAATTCATAGTATTGCGTAACAACGAACACTACTGTATATGCATGTGCATGTCAAAGTCTTAGCATCTGGCACAATCTGCACGAGGGCCGATGCTCTTCAGCTGTCACATGCCGTAGCAGAAGCATTTAAACACAGGGAGAGTCTTACTGGTGGGAGCATCGTAGCAAATGCTTTAATTTACGCAGATGGGAACATTTTAACTTGAATATTGTGGCTCATAAAGCACCCTATGCACTACTTTGGACTAATTAGAAGTGAAAAGCTATGAATGTTCTGCCTTCTTCCCAGCACGGTTCCAACATCATCACCCAGCAAACTGCCAAGAGGCTCTAATTAACCTCTTACGCTTCTTTGTTTTCATTTCGGTCCGATCGGTGGTTGAGTACCAGTCTTCATTGGCAATCATGACGGATGTATTTCATTAACTAACAAAAGACAACTAGTCGCTCAACAAGCGATGTCTTAAGCCTCTCCACTATATTGTTTGGCCTCTATCTTTTGTACAGACTGGAATTCTTACTCATCTTTGTCCATCTCGCGGTAAAACCCCTAAGTTGCAGCATGCTGAAACATTTAAGCTATGCCCCTACAGAATAGCGGGCTTCAGCTGGAACAGACTGATGTGATTATCAAATGTATATGAGGAATCACGATAATCTGGAGAAAATGAGAAGGAGCTCTGTATTTCTCTGCAAGTGTGTGTGTGTGTGAGATAGAGATTCATTATTGAAGTATGGGTTGGACTTCAATCAATCTCACGTTTCTTAACGTGTACCTGACGTTGAACGACATGCAGTCAGCCTGTCACAGAGCACTGAGAAGCAAACCATGTAGGGATGGTTAGCGCCACTCTTGACACCAGCGGTGTGTCATGTTGGTCTGATCTAATGGATGATGATGGATAACAGCTTTCCTTTAGCGTTCATGTGACCCGCACCTCAGGGGAGTGAAGAAGGCCACAGGCTCCCTTCCTGGAGTCAGGCAAGAGAGGGGTGGAGGGGTGGATAGGGGCTAGCCAGGTCAGCCGTACTGAAGCCAAACACAGTCAATCACCATCAGAGACACTTCCTTTGCCTGGGCCTCTTGACTTTATTTGGAAGGTGCTACGTGAATCTGTACTCGTGTTGTTTCACTGTGCCGATGTCTTGAAGCCTCCTCAAAGGTTATGTTCATACAGTAGTATATAACAATGTGAATGAGATTGTTATGACGCCATTTATTGATAGAAAATCTTACGTCTACCGTTAAGCTTACTTCACAAAAAGGTGAATTTAACAGGAGCAATATCATTCATTATTTTCAATAGAGACATTGATGATACATTTAAAAGGAGCTCCTTTATTTTTTTGGGCACTTCATTCAAGAAGTACCTTGTGCTTTTGTTCTGAAAATGGAAACTATTGTTTTAATGAAGGATATTTGCTTGTTTTGTTTCTTGTTTTTCAGGGGTCGACAAAATCCTCCAAGAGCATGGAGTCTCGACGTAGACCTTCAAGGTAGGATTATCAGAAACATTTCCATAATCTGTGATCTTCCAGATTCCTTTCCTGTCTCCACTTGCTCCCATGATGTAAAATCATTATAGGATTATTACAACTCATTCAAGTAACCTCAACCATACAATTGCCTTAAAAAAGTACTGTTCACAGAGAACAAGGGACAACAGAGAAGTAATGTTGACTAGAGACAGGATGTTATTCATAAAAAATGTATTGCGTTATATGAGACCTTTTTTTATCAAAACCACTTTGTTTCAAAGAAAGAAGATATTAGATAGGCTAAAATGTGTCCCTGTTTTTTTTTCTCACAGCATTAGTGCTATAGTGAATATGCTGTAGTCCAATCAAGATCAAATTAAGTTTTTTTATCTGCGTATCACCTGTTACCTTTCAATGCAATTTAAGTTGCATGATTTTAGTTTCTTGAACATTCCATGTTCTGTCTTTGTTACATTCCACCAGCAGCACACCTGATTCCATTCAATAAGGTTTGGTTCATTTACACAGGTGGCGGATGTGGAATTCTATGTAGCCCTTGAATTCCAAAGTTGAAAGGTAATAGCCAGTTAATTTGCAGGCTTTGTCTGGCATGACATAAATCCTCTTTTCTTAGACAGAAAACATGTTGAGTTATTTATCCTGTCGATCATTGAAATTGTTCACCTTCAATATAGTTTCATGTAAAACCTGTATTCTACATGAAGGGTTAAATATTTAACTTTGAGTGTCTTGAAGTTGATCCGACACGGCATCTCCACTGTCCTCACTGAGCTACGATCTAGCTACGGTTAATTTATACAGCTCCCTTCACATCCTCATTTGCACATTAAAGTCGTGCCCACACTTGCCAGAGGTAAAACTATTCATTGTCATTCATTGACGTTGTTTTGGTGAAGCTGTCTACTTGTCATTTCAGACTTCTATCAAAAAAATGTAAACTGGCTAAAACAGTGCCGTTCATGTGGTCAAAGCGCAATCTTGCAATCCCATCCCCTAAAACGCATTTAAATTCAAGGTGTAGATGTCATTTTTATTATTGTGTGTTGTTCACTCCTAAAATACGAACAGATGGTGCAACTCTAATACCTTCTTATGTTTTTTTCCTTAAAATTGATAAATATCTATTCCCAATGACTTTTTTATCATTCCACGGTAGAACAGCTCTGTTGATGTTTGTCCAAATGCGATCACTGCAGCAGTGAAATTGAGCATGTGGAGATACTGCAGCGTTTGTTGAAGCCGATACGCAGCCGAGGCTATCTCTTCATCTCCCTGAATGATGAGAAGCAGGCTTGCCGGTCGGTCGTCATGCTCGCATCTGGAAAGGCAGCCAAACCACAGGCATATATTGGCCCTGACGCCCCCCAGAGGACAGGGACATACATACAGCATGCATAATGACAGAAAGAGAGATAAATAATATAAAGACAAAGACATAACACAGAGAGAGAGAGAGAGAGAGAGAGGAGAATTGGATTGAGACACCCCGGCGCACTTGGTTGTCCTGACATATCAAATCATCCTGTACTGTTAGTGATGCATAAGTTCCACTAAGGGTGATTTGAGTAGAGCCAGATGTATAGTACAGCACAGGTTATTTATGTATTAAAGCTGGTGTGATTTTTGGGCCCAGACACATGAACAATCTCAGTTGGAGCTACTCAGGTTTGACACATGTAGGGAAATGTGCCGTTGACCAGGCTTACAGTCCAGCAACTCATCCACCTATTCTCTACTTGTTAATCATTTTCAACCCCCCCCACAACCTCGCCTATTTGCATCACTATCACAGTGTACAGCAATATCAAACTTTTTTGCAAATATTGTTATAACTCTGCTCACCTTACCTGACAGTATTATAGCAACTGAATTCTCTGCCAATGTACAAAATATTTTGTTTGGTCTGCGAGGTGAGCACACCAGGGATGTTGTTTTTAATAATCTTGATTATTTATGTACAGAATAAATTCCTCTACTCTACCTTTCCCCTCTCAGCCAGCCCAAGTACAACATCATAACATGTGTTTAATGCAAAGGAAATAGCTGACATTTTGAATGCAGTCTTGAACCACTCAGGGGTTGAGTGATGTCATACCCTCTGTGAAATGTAATGTGGGGGCAGTCAATATTTAGATAACGTTGCCTTTACCATTTTCGGATATTTGTTCCTAGTAGGCTTGGAAAGGAGATTCTTGTGTTTATGTGAGTGGTGCTTGAGCTGTTCACACAGTGGGAACATGGACATTGAATTACAGTGTGTTATTCACATTCATTTTAGTGTTTAGAAAAATTATGGTAAACAAAACAAAACAAAAACAAAACAAACAAAAAAAAAATATATATATATACTGTATATATATATATTTTTTCTTTTAACAATCTCTCAACAAAGTTACCAGACCTTTTAATATGATTGATGGTTAGAAATAGAGGAAAAAGCCTGAAGCCTGTCTTTCAGAAGTTCACCAAATGCACAATGACAAGGCAAACGACATCTGCAAATACTTTTCCCCCGAATGATGGACTCGTTTGACTCTTAATCTCTAGTGCAGCCATACGTCATGTTGCAAAGCCAGATCTTGTGTTTTGAGACTGAGAAGTGAAATCCCGCCAACATGGATCCCTCATGGAGACGTACACGAGTTTCATATCAACGTTTCTACTGTGACTCATAGACACATTATATTATATGGCCTGTGTGACATTTTAAAAATCATAACCGAATGATGAGGATGGGTAAGCAAATGAAATTACCGGTATTATGTTTCTCCCTTTTGAACATAAATTCCAAATGAAACACTGTTATCCTTCTTGTGACACTGACATCATGTTCTAGGTAGGAGGGGTTCTCCTGTCTATACAGGGCTTTCTTATTATTTATGTAAAGTAGCTACTGAATCCAAGACACAATAACATTAATAAATTCATACAGTATTTAGATAATTGTAATGCTAAGTGTGACGCGCCATAAAAAAGAAGAATCACGTTTATGCAATAAAAAGATCCCTGACAAATACTTTGCCATGTGGCTGGAGCAGAACAATAACCTGTTGTAAGAGGAGGGTTTTGGCTACCAATCCCAGTTACGGTTGAGGAGAGGATAAGGATTTAATCTACAATGTCAAAACAATGTGTTGAACAAGCTGACACAGTAGCAAAAAGACAAGCTAGTAAACATAGCACTTAGCTACAAGCAACTGCAAACAATACTGCACTGAGGTACGCAATGAGGTGAGAACAAACGAGAGAAACCTTCTGTCTCCTCAGGAGCGCCAGTGTCCTGCAGGCTGTGGAAGAGAGCTATGAGGTGGACCTGGTCTACATCACAGAGAGAATTATCTCCGTCTCCTTTCCTAGCTCTGTGGAGGAGCAGAGCTATGCAGCCAACCTGCGTGAGGTTGCTACAATGCTGCGTTCCAAACATGGCTACAACTACCTGGTATAACACGTCACGTTTATTCCATGAAAGCCTATTGGCTTCCCCTGTTTCACATGTCCTATAGCAATTAAATGTGACTAGGTTAACGGTATATATGTTACACTACATGTGATCTTGAAAGTGCAACTGCCATTAAAATCGTATCAGATTTGTACTCTTGCTGTCCTGAATGACAAAATACTATTAGCCTTAAAGAGTGTTAATATGTATCTAATGTAGAGAGTAGAGTTATGTGCAGTTATATGATGTAACCGGTAAACTGCCTACAAGTTAAACAGACATCTAATTTTAACACTGACCTTTATAGATTAGATTATGAGGACAAGTACAGATGGCTTCACACATTTGTTTTACCCTTCGCCAGCTCTTCAACCTCAGTGAGAAACGTTACGACATCAACCAGCTCAACCCAAAGGTAAGCCTCTTCATTTCGATTCTGTGCTGCTCTTTTCTCATATATTCCTATATTTACTGTATATTTCATGCTATTGCATAACTTATGTCTTATACCTAAACTCTTGTATGAGGTGATGTCTAAATGCTAATCACCAGACTGATCTCTCTCTCTCTCTCTCTCTCTCTCTTTCTCTCTCTCTCTCTCTCTCTCTCTCTCTCTCTCTCTCTCTCTGTGTGTAAGGTGTTGGACTTTGGCTGGCCAGACCACCATGCCCCGGCCCTGGATAAGATCTGCAGTATATGCAAGGCCATGGATACCTGGCTGAGTGCAGACAGCCACAATGTGGTGGTCATACACAACAAGGTGGGGATTTGTATGGGAAATCATTTGTACGATATGTTCCTATGTTATAATGCAGAATTTGTTTGGAACATGGACTAGACAGACATTGTCCCCTTAATTGCAGTCATGCAGTCAGTAGAGGGCGCTCTCAGGCTCTTCCCGAGACCCCGGCTCTGTTTGTGTTGGTGTGCGTATAATATTTATTGGAAATCTGTCTGCATCATCAAACCGTTTATTTTTATTTTTATTTAGTATAATTGTTGTACTGTTTCTGGCTCTTTAAGGACGTGATTTTAGTTATTGTAATAGAAAAATAAATAAAACACAGATAGTACAGCAGTTAATGGGAAAATTAAACAAAATTGACAAACTGTAACTCTTGTGCTGTGTGGCAATGGTCATCAACTGAAAGTCCCAAGCACATCAGAAATGCTAATTATATTGAGTTTCACACCACCACAGCAAGGCCTGTGACTAAACATCAGGTCATGTTTCTGTTAATCCCACCCTGTCCATTATTGCAACATATATATTAGCAATAGCCGCTTAAACCTCTCTGTCTCATTCCACATAATGTTCCCACAGGGACCTTACAAACAAGAGGGTTGCTGTGGCAACCGGTGTTATTTTTCTCATGGCTGAGTAATGCTGACAGTGTGGGCTGGTAGTTGGTGGTGGTAACCGGGGAAGTGGCCAGAGTTGTATTCCACATACGTAATGTATCAACAAAGCATGTCCAAGGGGACTTCACGCTGTTTAAGTGACTAAGATGTTTATAATGCAGGACTTGTTTGAAACATCGACTAGACAGACGTTGTTCCCTTAATAGCAAACATCACTCCTCTCCTTGTCTACTGTACTGTATTTCAACTTTGAACATTGTCAGGCTCTTCAGAATCACTATATCTACATTAATGCTAGCCTAAATGCTATCTAAATTAAGGCACAGGTAGATTACATCAGTTACACCTGTGTTATATGTATGCTTGAATTATCTCCTTTCAGGGCAACCGTGGCAGAACTGGAGTGGTGGTTGCAGCATACATGCATTACAGCAATATATCAGCCAGGTGGGTGTTGTGCAGGTGTCTCGGGGACAACTCAATGCGTCCCGGCGCCATTTCAAAATGTTTCTGAGTTTCTTTCTAACTTTAATTTTTAATCTAGTTTTACAAATATTTATGTGTTGGTTATTTCTTTCCTGAGAATGTCCATGCTTGTTTATATGGATCAAAAGGTTTTGTTAAACCATTTGAGTAGTAGGCAATATAAACACAGCCGAAGCCTTTTATAGGCTGCATACTTTGAAAAGAAAACAGAGAGCACAAGGATGGGAGCGTAGTTTTGTTTCTCCTGAGAGATAAAGAGAGAGGCAAAGATGAAGCATGTACTTTCAATGTTCCTTAGAATCTCTATGAAAAGATACATGCCAAGAAAAAATAGAAGAGAGAGGCACTATTGGGAGGTTAGAATTTGAATAATAAATACGATTGCACAATAATCATAAGCATAATGCAACAGATTTATCTGAGGCAGAAGGCACACAGGTCACATGAATATAACATACTCTGCATTGCAACATCGTAACAAGCACACCAAAATGTAAAGTTGCGTCTCTTCATTAGAGCTGTTATCAGGAAAGCCATCCAAAGGGATTTCTATTGCGCAACCAGAGAATCAAAGGAGACCTCAATGTTCCACAGTGAAAATACAAGCTGTGCACACACAGATTCCTCTTCCCTTTTGGTTTAGAAAGAATGATGATTGAATGGCTGAAGCCAGGGACATGGGTCATAACCTAAGTAGCTAGCCAGTGTACTCATTCATGTTCAAAATATTATTTTGCTCAGTTACTTCCCCAGTCTGCCTCTCTTTTTTAGATTTGAAATGTTTATGTGGTGGTAGCCAAAATATTCCAACAGCCATACATCCATACATATTAGGTATACTTTAGGTTATGTCTATATAATA
>JAODUK010081360.1:0-15427 GCA_027564635.1 Typhlichthys eigenmanni
CGTAGTGCTGATGGACAGAAGAGGCTGAGACTAGGGTCTATGTATCAGACGTTCAGCACAGAGTTGCCTAGGTGACGACATTTGACTATGGACCGATGCAGCAGGTTGTTTCCAGCTAACACCAAATTGCTAACAAGTCTGGTGTCCAGGCATGTCTAATCTACCTCAGTGCCATAGATGGAGTTAAGCCACAGTTCTTTAATTAATATGATTTGTTCAGTGACATAAGATCCAAATTCCCAATCGCAGCCAGTAAGATGTACTGTATGCTGGCTGATGACATCGCCACTGGCCAAGGTCTATCTATGGCTGTGAATTAACCTGGTTTACCTAGTTCAGTGGTTCTCAAAGCATGCCCCTTTCCCACTTTCCCCCTCAAACACACACAAAAGGTAGTATTAATATAGTCTCTGCAGAGGAATGACTTTTGGTGCAGCAAAACCAAGAGCATGCATGCAGGAGGCTGTTATGAAGCACTACTTTAGTGGGCTCTTGAGTCAAGGGTAGTCTCGCAGAGCACAGCCTTTAGTTACGTAAAGTCTGGGACACACAGCGCTGGCTAACTGCCTCAAAAACTACTTGACAGGAGAGGTATTCTGATTGACATGCATGACAACCAGCTACGTAACTCAATGACCAAATCAGACGTTAAATGTACAAATAGTTATTTGTTGGAAAACTAAACGATAAGACTCTGTAAAATTAGTAGGCTATGGTTACTGCTTAAAATAAATCTAACATTTTAAAATAGTAAATAAAGCACTGCGCTATCGTCGCACTGGAAATTACAGGATAGATAATGTGAGTGGCAATGATAACAGCCAATTTAAATCGACAGTATCATTTCACGAGAGTCCTGTATCGAGCTTACAGGGGTCTATGTATCAGACGTTCAGCACAGAGTTGCCTAGGTGACGTAGTGCTGATGGACAGAAGAGGCTGAGACCAAGTCAAAGAGAACCACTGGCCTAGCTAAGTTTACTGTTTGTTCCTGCTGGCCACATCCTCTGAAACCTCTTTCCATCCACACCCTAATACACTTCTCTTTCTGTTCCTCCTCTTACCCTCTTTTTTCCACGTTTCTCCTATACCTACCTCTCTTCCTCTCTAGCCAATCATCCTCTCTGTAGTCATTAGCTCATCATACAGTATTTCGTGGCTAATTGGATTCTACAGTTAGTATCATTCACATAAAACTTGGTTTGCAATGTTTTCTATTGTGACTTAATTAAAGGGACACTTCTCGATCCGTGTCACTAACTTAATCAAGGAGTGTGCCATTAATAAATAATCTACACATATATGAGTCTTTTTCACACATGCCATGTATCCCTGTATTTTACAGAGACCGTTCCTGCATGGGGTATTGTGTGAAAAGGAACAGGCATCGATAAATCAGTTTATCCGCTCCCCCAATATCCCACCTCGTGACCTAGTAACACTCCAGGGAACATACCTTATGAGAGATGTGAACAAAAGCACAACCAATGCAGAGACAAGCACTTAATTCTAACTCAAGAAGAGTTCACGTGGAGTGAGCCAACCAATCAGAGCGCATGGCTCATGAATCGAAGATTACTTCCGTTATTATAGTTGAGTGTTTTTAATGGTGTTTTTAAGAGAGTATTCAGAAATACCATCAAGTATTCCTAACCTGTAATATGGTATTCGGGACAGTTCTACATTTGTTATTTGCACCATGCAATAGTAAACGTGTTCCTAAACTATTATGTTTGGGGGTATGTTTGTAAGACAATTAATTATACAGTATTTACATGTAATGCGCTTTGTCTCTCTGCGTAGATTACCTTTACAGATGCAATGCGCTCAAAAGCTCGTCTGTCAATCACAGGAGTAACCAGTGAGAATGGTCGTGTCCCAGTGACCTACCTGCGGCCAGGATTACCCATGAGTCTCAGCATGACTGACCTGTCCTGACATCACCCAACCTAGTGCCTTACAGCCAATCGTCACACAGCGCTCCACATCTAATAGTGAATAGATACGTTTATTATTTTTGCTTTCTTAGCCTGTTACAGACACCCTTAGAAGTCCAACCAATCAAACCCAAATTGTATGTGCGATTCAGCCAATCCGATTTCTCAGAGGACTGCCAGATTAAAATCCCGCTGGATTTGACAGATCGGTCATTGTGCCAACTGGATGATGTGTCACTTGGTCCCAGTAAGAACCATGAATAGCATCAAGCACAGTGGACTGTTTCTAAACAAGACATTTTGAATAAACAGCAGGAGCCACGGAACTTTTTCTGTAAATATTGAGTGTTGACAACAAGGACATTTGCTTCAGGGATGCGACCAGGAGGTGTGTCAAATAATAGTTGATGATGATAATAATAATGTAAGTCGATAGCTACTTGATCTTTGTTTCTGCCTGAAAAACCCTCATTAGACGTGTGTAAACTGATGCATGGACTGGCACATGAACAGACGTCCTGGATCACCTATAGAGAAACCCTGCCATGCGAACACACACACCCACACTTACACAGACACACGGTCTCGTTGCCATTGAAGAGCTGATGCCAGCTGGATGAGGTGCCAAATAGACTGAAAACAGAGTTATCTTTTGCTCACAGCGCCGGCAGCTGTCAGTCTGTCATACTGAAACCTGAGCCAATAGAAGTAGTCAGCGCTGTGAGCTGGACAAAAAGCTCTGATATTTATATATTACGATTCTGTAAACATAATGGGAAAAAAAAATAACGTGGTCATTGGAAGAGGACAATGGCTACTATGGCAATAGAAGGTTTTGCATGTCAATATTGCTTATATTTGCTTTCTGGTCAGCCAACAGCATTGTACTTGGCTGTATTTTAGTGTTTATTAAAAAATAGTGCTATTAACATTTATTATAGTATTGCTATAGAATATAATTCATGTTATTTACAAAGAGTGTATGCGTAAATGAGATACTCTGACATTTTGACAATTAGTCTGTTGTTTTGCTTTCCCAGGCTTTTGTTATTTGAATATGGTTCTTTCATTTGCTTCAAATACATAATAAAATAATGGCAGTCACAAGCAATAAGATAGCCTATTAGAATAAATGCTAAAATGACCAGTGCCTGGAGAAAATAGACTAAAATTTAAAATGTCACAGTATCTGTATCACAGTACCAATTTGACATATTCTATATCATTCTGTTTGACTTGGGTGTGTGTGGTGCATTTCATGGGATCCCACCCCCCACTTATAGATGCACTGATTTCATATGCTGCCAGATATAACTTGTGGAGGAAGATGACAAGTCTTAGCTAATCCTAGCATAGCTCTGAATCTAGTTTTCACCACATGGCCAAAAGTATGTTTAATTAGCATGATTTACGGAGTTGAAGACTGAAGATGTAAAGGTTGAAGGACCATATTTTAGTATAAATGCTACAAAAGAGCCACTTAACTCATTTAAGGTCACAGTTTAGTTAAGTCACAGGAAAATATTAACTTTTTATTATTAGTAGTAGTAGTTGTAGTTGTAGAAATAGTAGTTATAGTAATGTTTCATTTTATATAGTTTTTTTAGTGTAACATTTTATATATTCTTAAGTTAATTTGATCTCTTTCAGATATGTGTGGTCTATTTCTCAAGCTATATGAACATCTTGTTGTTTGGAGGTTCATCAACCAAAAGGTTTGCTAAGTACTGCTCTAGTCTACAAGTCCAGTATTCATTTTTTTTTTATTATATATAAATATATATATAACTGGGTTGAATCAAATCATTGTTTAGATAAACATGTTTGCATTGTGTTAAATAATGTTTCAATATTTTTCTAAACAAACAACATATATAGTAAATATAATTTTAACAATATTCAAGTCAGATCTATCTTCATCTTGAAAAAAAAATGCAGAGGAATAGGAACAGAAAATCATAAAAATAAAAATAAAATAACAAAAAAAGTCCTGCCGTTATATTTGTTTCGTGACCCTGGCAATCAAACCTGTATATACAATTGTTGAAATGCACATCCTGAATATATGAACATAAAATGGTAATGTAAACGTGATTCCTTGACATTCTGAATTTAATACTTTTTCTTCTCAAGACACTGGTGATGTGCAAGTCGTATGTGGCACCTTTTCATTCCTCTTGTATTGGCGACATCATGTCTTGCAGGTTCCTAAAGGCTGGAGTTTGAGGCTGCCTCAAATGCCTTAGGAAGAAAATTAACTTCAAAATGTCTTAATATTACATTATGCTACATCAAGTTAAACTGTATACCATTTATCTGATCATTTAATATATATAATGTTATTGATTACCAAGTCGGTTTCTCCCCTGATGTTTGTAAATGAAACGTGTGACTGCTGGTTTATTTTTGAGACATTTTTTCCAAATAAAGATGAATTATAATCCTGATGTACTCAGTATTTTATAAACGACTACGGTCTCACAGCTGTTGGCAATATTATTTGGTTTCATTATCAATTTAATTTATTAGTATTGTCCCAGTCACTAATGTTGTTATATCTATTACTGTGTTTAATCCTATCTTGAATATGTTTTAATTCAACCTTGAAAACTAATATTTACCAGGTTAAAGAAAATTGATTATATACCAATTTAAACATTTATGTTGCAGAGGTTCATGAACAGATATAATTTATAAAGATATCCACAGTGATTTAAAAAAAACATAAAGTATAGTATATCCCAACACATCATTAATCAAAAGGTAACACACAATCCAACCTTGCATCTTATTGTGCCCCATGATTTACATTTCTGACTCCTGCTGTGTAGGAGGACTGCCTGTCATGAAGACAGCTTTGCTCAACAAGTTCCTACCATCTCCTCCGAGGGGCCGACATTGCACTTCTCGATAAAAGGCGTTTTACCTTCATTATTTGTCAGATGTTACCTCAGGCTGTTGTTAAGTCAGATGTACAGTATTTCCTAGTTCTTTCTTACAGTTAAAATGAACTAAAATAATGTCCCAATCATCATCAATCGTTATTTCTCTCTCTCTCTCATGAGAAGAACAACTGTAAGCAAAGTTGTTTGGTTTCCTCTGGACAAGACACCTCATGTCCAATGGTCCGTGGGTCTGAGTAGATCTCGTAGTCATTTCCTCCCTGCACAAATACACACACAATTACAGTATCTGGCTCAGAGAAGCACAGCTCTCTAAAACAGAGAAGCCATGAAAAGGTGTGGCTTTATTTCCTCTGCAGATGTATGCCTGTTATCTACTGTACCCTTTTGAGTGCATGATTTTACACACTCCAGAACAGCTAGTCAATGTGCTCATTGTGATCTGATGCTTCTCGGTGCTCAAATGTCACTTCTTTTCACAATATGGTGAGGCCTGATCACACATACACGCGGTAACAGGCGCGGCCGCTTCAAAGCGCTTCGATAAGGCGCCGGTCACAGATATCGTCTGCCTGGGCCAAGCAATCAGTGCGACTCCGCACCGTATGCTGAAAAGTTGAGAATATTTGAACGGGCGCCAGAGAAGAGCGCAGGCCATAGGAAAACAATGGCTTTGTTGGCAAGGCGCTTCTATCGAAGTCTGTGTGTAATCGGGGGGCCTAACCATCACAGTTAGCACTCTCCCATCGCCCTGGTAACAAACCCCACTCCTATGTCACATCTGACTTTGTGTAAATTAACACAATAGTCCTGACAGGATACACTATACTGAGAACACTTACAGGCTTGGTCTTGTCTCCAAAGAAGTAGATTGTTGAATAGTTGTCCTTTTCCACAATGCCCAGACAATACCTCTTATCCCAGCCTTCAGGAAACACATCGAAACTAATCTGACCCCCTGAGGAAAACAACAGACCGCTCCTTTTAACTAACATTACATCTTAAAAACACATTGGGCGTGGGTTAGATAAACAATAAAACTAAGATATAACTATTGGTATAATCAATATTAGGATAATATAATGCTATGGATGTTGTTTTGCCACCATATTGGGGGGGATCTCAAGATACAATTTGTCACCCAAGATACAAATCTTGAGTCTCATATTGTATAAATCTATGAGTCAAAGGCCAGTTTTAGAGCTTCTACTGTTAGTTAGTAATAAAGTAATATAGTTAATAGTCATTTTTGCTAATATGAATAGAGAGTTAGATGACTCACCAATAGAGAATGAAAGTCCTTTGCCTTTGAATTCTTCCTTCAACACTGACACAAACTTCTCCCTGATTTTCTCTTTCTGGAATGCACAATGAACAACGTCAGATTAAATGCTTTGCAAATATTAGCAGCATGGTACACCTCCTATCACACAAATACATATTCAGTGTGAGGGAAACATGTACCTCTAACAAAACCACATTTTGTTAGTAGAGTACTGTTGAGTTGGAGATCTCATGTCCTTTATAACAGCACTCTCACACATTATGCAAATAGAGTTATGTATAGTTTCTCCAGGGTTAAAGGTATAGTCAGCTACTGTAAACTAATTGTAAGCTAATACACTTTGTCACATTCACAAAATATCTCTTTGCATTTCGCTATCTTAGTTCACTGCGAGTGTTGAATAAATAATCCGATACTTCTACACAGCCCTGGCTCCGTAAATAGCAACATAAACAAAGTTGCGAACACCGATCACATCAACAATCCCGTAGTACTACGCTTTGCTTCAGTGTGTTTCGATGTGTGGGGCGGCGTGGCGGAAGGCTGCGAAGCGCCGCGGAGGGCCAAGCTTGAGCTCCAAGTTAGCAAACGCATTCCTCCAGAATGACTAACCCTGCCTTTAACTGGAGATCCCAAGGCCTTTGCATTTGTATGTATGATGTAAGTGCATTACTTGGTCCAGCATGTAGAATTCTATCCTTTCTTCTTGCGTACAGCTACGACCAATAGGTGAGATGTTCAGCATTCCATTACGAAATTCTATAAACGTCCCTCTGTTAAAAAAAAAGTAAAAAAAACAAATACAATAAAAAAAACATTTCTATCATATTTTCTCGGCTACAAAATGCTGTTAAACTTGTTAATTTGTCATTCCCCAAGTGCCTGAATAGAACTGGTGGATAATATTACTGTGCCTGTATGAGTGAGACATGTACCTTTTCTTAGGCAGTTTAATTTTAGCCAGATAGTTCAGACAGAAATTGATGAACTCTTGTAAAAGCTCTTCACCCATATGAGCCTGTATAGACTGAAAAGAAATCAAGATGAAAAACATAGTATAATACAGTTTATATTCCTACCCTTCTTTAACTTGCATATGAGCACTGACCTCTAAAGCTGGTAAATATTTAAAATTAAATACAAATAAGAGGAAATAAAATGTGTATTTAGTTCATTGGTTATAAACCAATAACAAGTTAACAAACAGATACATCATTATAAGGTGCAAATCTGCTATTTGTTCTAAAAGTTATTTAGAACATTTACAATTAGAAAGGGGCAGAATAGTCAGTTTGTAAGCATTGAAGTTAAGCCTACCTAGCATTGACCAAGTTGCCAAATCCCAATTATTACCTTGATAGATAGAAGTTGTCCATCCTTATAGGCCACCAGTCCATTCTCAGCAAACACATAGTCCATGCTCTGAGTAACTACACACACACACACACACACACACACACAATCACGCTTTAATTTGCCATTCTCTGTGCACTCATAATTGCGCAATGACATTTTTCCACAAGTGTGGCTCAGAGAGGACCATATAGACACTACACATTGCAGTGCCCCTACAACCCCCAAAGCCTCCCCTGCTCTGGCTGTATGCTGCAAACCAACTAACTGTGTGCATGTGGCCTTACAGGGAGGAATACCAAAGGTTAAGCGCACCGACCGAATGTGCAGGGGTAAAGCTGTTTATTAATACCCCAAGGGTATTGTATAATCTATGGGATGACTGTTAGAATATGAAGATAGTCAGAAAGCAAATGAGAAAGTGAACACATGGCAAAAGGCAAGAAGAACCTGTTTAAAGTACCCCAAGGGTATTAATGAACAGAGATCAAGGAGGAACACCCACAAATGATAATTAAAAGATATGGCAGCCCAAGTCATTCTGGAGAAAGGGTGTTGGTATTGTAACATGATCAAAACAAAAGCACCTCTCGTTTCAGTGCCATAGGGTCCTCCCTCAGAAGCTCCGCCCAACACACAAACACATTGTGAAGGCAAGAATAGTGTTGTTGTGTGCACTCGTTATGGAGCCAGGACGCAGAAGTACTGTATTATTTTGTTTCAGCACACACAGAAAATGGTAAGCTAGCAAACCGCAAGGAGATATTTGGTGTATTTGACAACAAAAACAAAAGTTTATGCCTTATAATCACTAAAGGTACTTCTGATACAATGGCTTTGATATGGGATCAAATTAGAAAAATGTTTTGGGTGATGTAGGCTACTCCTTTGGGATGACTGGTGTATTTGAAGCTGTACAGCATTCTGCTTGTGAACGTCAGCGGTCAAAGAATGTATCATCAACTGCCTCCTCTCACCGTTGTCTCCCAGTTGCTCTTTGATTTTGTCCAGGTCAGAGCCCCCCACCACTCCAACTCGAACACGACTCCTCAACTTCTGAAGGAACTCGTCCATGTCTGGGGTCACACACTGAAGACAAAGATACAGTTAACTCTAGAATGACACGATATTGATAAAATGTGATATTGCGATATTGATCATGAAAATTGCAATATTTATATTAATTTTTATATTTTTTAAACATAAGTAAAAACACCAAAAACCCAAATAAAATGTTGTATTATTATTATTTGTATTATTATTATTATTATTATTATTATTATTAATAATAAAAAATAAAATAAATAAAATAAATAATAATAATAATTACTATAGTAATTATTAGTATTATGTATTATTCATAATTACATAATAATTAATAATGTATTATTATTATTATTATTAATAATAATAATTATATATATATATGCATTCCTAGTTAACTCTCAGCTAAATGTAAATCAGTAACTAAAAATACAAAATAAACCCAAGACAGTTTACCATGTCACCGTGGGCTGCTATAGGCTACAGTAAAACGTGTGATTATCTCAAACTCTCACACGGGTCAGAAAGGTTATATTTCTCGTCTGACTGGAACTGCAACGAGGAAATTACCGTGACCATAAGCCTACTTTGAGCTATTATGGATATACTTTAGGATACTTCTTACACTCATTATGAATGCATTATTTTATATTTGAGCGTACCACATGCCTATTATATTGTTATTTTTAAAGCACTTCTGTTATTGTCTACTTAAAAAGACAACATAATCCTGTCTTCATCTTAACGCCTTGACCAGTGCAACATCTGAGTCACTGCACTCATTCATAAACGTGTCGTGACGTTCAGCAGTCAGGTTGAATCAGTCTTCATACTGCTTGCTGTAAGACTGTCTTGGACAAGCTTGACATCTTAGAGGAACCTTAACTAAAGGGATGTTTCTACCTGTCTGGGGCTGGTGAGGGTGCCGTCTACATCGAAGAGGCAGAGCGAACTAGTATCCAACATTTGACTCATCTTTGTTCCTTCTCTTTTTCTTTATAAATGTAGTTTCAGACTAATCCTTCTTCTCATATTCGACTAGAAGCTCACTACAGTGTACAGGCCATATGTAAATAACTAGGGACGTGTGATCGGCAACGTCATCGCTCGATATGCTCTGTCTTTCCTTCCTTTTCGTGAAATTACGGCAAACCTACGTTTACCGTTAGGTGCCGCAGCGCCACCAGCTGGGATGGAGTGCGATAGACACGCATGGTTTATATTTTGCTTATGAATCACTTTGAATGTGTCCGAGCAGTATTTTTTTGGAGGTACCTGCCATTCACAAACATTTTCAATGCGCGGCTCCCCAGATGGACAACAATTCCTCTAGTGTAAGCTTGCTATCACTCTTCCCAATAATAATAAAAAACATGTTGGTATGAGAGTGCGAAACAGCCATGCAGGAAACGGATGAAGCAGAAGGTGGCGGTAACGCACTGGTTATCGATTGCAATGCAAGATAGCATTGCATAAAAGAAGAAGTAGGACAAGGAAGGAAGTTGACAGACGAAATAGAACGAGAAGTGGGTACGCGCATTTCGTGTACTCGTACGCTGCGTGCATTAGCGGCAAGTGCGCTGCCGGCCAGCAACGGAGAATCGCGTCAGAGATATTTATTTACATCAGTTAGTGCTTTAGTGCTTAACAATTATACACTGTGTTAGCTAGGACCAGTGCTGTACATTGACATTAGAGGAATGTGCTTTAGTGCTTAACAATTATACACTGTGTTAGCTAGGACCGTTCTGTACATTGACATTAGAGGAATGTGCTCAATGGAAGCCACGCCCACAAGGACCAATCGCGGCGTGTGAAGTTCTGGAGCTCACCCAATCATGCGAGCCTTGTGTTGATTGTAGCCTACCTTTTGCAAGGTGCGCTTTTTTGCGCCACAGCTGTCCGTGGACTTGAGCGCAAGTTGACAGGGCTGCTTTCCCCCCCCCCCCGCCCGCCCCATAATTCGTCTGGACAACACCGGTGGACATGAGGCTGAAAGTGGGATTCATTTTGCGGAGTTTAATGGTCGTCGGGACATTCCTAGGTTTAGTGCTGCTTTGGTCTTCTCTCACGCCGAAACCGAACGATGACAACCCTTTTATGAAACGAGTAAGCGATGGCATGCAATTTGCTATTAGCAAATCTAATCTTACTAGTGTTGTTAATATTGTAGTCAAATACTAGACCTATTCTGTTATGTGTGGAGTGGATTAGGATCTGCTTTAGGAGTTTAGACATCCATATTTTAATGATGTACTGCTTGACGTGGACACCAGTATCGTAGTGGGTTTACTGGGCTAGCTAGCTGTCATTGTTTAATTTTTTTTGTGCTAATGTGTACTATATGCATTATACAAACGTCTAAACAAAATGCCAAAATGCCAATTTCCTAATATCAGCTGTTAGATCCACGATCACATAAACAGATCAATTCCGGTGTGCAGGCGTTTCCGCATCTACGAATCCGTCTTGTGCACCATGTGAACCGGTGTCATGCTGTCGACACGTTCACCGGAACGCACGTCCTGATTCAGCATAACCAGCTCCGTCCACGCCGGCCTGACTTTTCTGATCAAAGATAACACCTCCTTTGTCAGAGTCGGCATCATCGGGGAAAAAGAGCCTCGCTGATCTTTACCCTTACCTTAACCACACAATGCATATGTTAACCATTAACCACTATTTTGTCCTAATAAGACGCAATAATAAATCCAAGTCCAAAACGTAACTACTACATAAACACGATGAATAGTTTAATACACCACAATTGCCAATGAATGCACCTGTTTTTAACCTGATTACAAGAGGGACAGGACTGTTTCATGATGCTACTGGCTTTTATTGGACAGCATAGGCTATGATATCAATATAATTACTAATTTAAATGATAATCAGAGGTGGATTGTTGCATAGACATAAGTGCAGTAAAATTAGGATGTGTGGAGTTTGGTACCACAGGTGCATTCAGAAACGTTGCTGCTTTCTCATCAATAACACAGTCAGCACACGTTGCTTTTTCTTGGTACCACAATAAGGTGGAAATTAAAATGGTTTATACTGCGTATATTACATATTTTGCAGTGTATAAGAGTAAACTATTATTTATTATTCAGCCCTTCTTGCATATGGTGAGTGAAACATGAAAAGGACATGTTTTTACATTGTACAGGATGATAATTTGCCACCTAAAGGATTAGTGGTGGACCAGTTTAAACCTGTCATGCCCTGGCCACATGTAGAAGGAATGGAGGTTGACCTAAACTCTATCCGACTAAAACACGGTAAGCCTCGTGCAGTTAAACCATGGAAAATCAAATCAGATGTGTAATTTACTTGTCTGACATAAATACAAGGGTACATGGACAACTCTACTCTCATATTAAATTATACCATGTAACCCAGTGGATCAGAAGGACCACAATGATCAGAAACTTGTATTTTGTCTTTATTTCCAGTGTTAATAATAGGCAATGTTGCTGCAGCTGCATCCCTAGCCGTAATTCAACTTTTTCCATATTTAATATCTTCTCAGAAGAAGCCAAACCTCCCCAGGTTGATAACCAAAACCCCAACCAGAAACAGGTGATCCAGCAGCAATACGTTACCTTCAAACCCCACCACAACCCCTATAACAGCCCCATTTTGAAGAAAGGTTCCCTAGGAAACTTTGAGCCAAAGGTTCCGGAGCCACCAGGGGTTCCAGACGGCCCAGGAGAGGGTGGCAAGCCTTTTGTTCTTGGGCCAGACTACAAAGAAGCTGTCCAGGCTTCCATTAAAGAGTTTGGATTCAACATGGTGGCTAGTGACATGATTTCACTGGACAGGAGCATCAATGATATACGGCACGAAGAGTAAGTAAGCCTATGTTTATTATTTTATTTTAAGATTGTTTGTAGATCGCGTTAAAGGCATTCTGTCTTTTTAAATGCAGGGTGGGTCAGATCATCCTCTGGAACTCTTGCTAACTTTGACCTCAAAACAAACTTGTTATGAGCGGTGTTCGCCACTTTGTTTGTGTTCCTATTTATGGAGACAGGGCTGTGTAGAACAGAACAGTACAGAAAATGGTAAGCTATTTAGTAAATGTGACAAAGTGTATTAGCCTACATTTATCTTACAAATAACTGACTATATCTTTAAATGTCCTGGAGTGTTAATACAATTGAAAACGACAACAATAAAAACCTACTGAGCAGGACCTTAAATGCACTACCTACAACAGTGGGACTGCCCTATCTTGATGCAAAGATAGGGCAGTACATTCTCATCTTAATACTCTCTCTATCTTTATCCATACCCCTAAACTGCCTATAGAGTAGCATGGAGTTCTCATTCACTACTTCACTAGTTTACAGACTAATGTGATTGATGTACTGTATCTATTTCAGTGTAAATGTAAAATACAACACAGTACAAAATGATGGAGCACATCACAATATGTTGACTTTTTTGTTGGTTCTTTTTCAAAATTACATGCCTAATTGTTATGGCATTTTCATTAGCTTTAAACAACGAGTGACTAAAAATGTAATTGGAACATCCCTTGAGTGAGGTTAGGCCAGTTTTATACACCGTAATCTTGCCCAGCATGTTTTACAAGCTCGTAGACACTCCGAAGGTGTGTCCTCATTATAAGCTTTGGTTTAAAAAACTATTTGAAACCCATCCCATATTGCTGATTTGTTGATGAAATGATAGTGGCTTTTCTTACTTGACCAAAGTTTTTTATTTTTTTTATTTCAACATGTGTGAACTATGCTTTGAATTTGATTAGCACTGGAGCATTTGAATGGGAATGTATTCATTTATGTCCTTATTTAACGGAAGGTTTTGCTAACACATCTTTAGCAACAGATATGTAATCAGCAAATGTCTTTGACGGGATCCTTTATTTTATGGGGAATGCTGAGCTATTGTATAACTTATTATTGGAATAACGCGATGAAAGATGATTGTTATTTGTCCATTGCTTAAATAATATCAATAGGCCTATTAATTCAAACAACTGCAATAATAAATCTAGTGGGTGCTGCTGCTTACAGGCCGATTAAATTCTTAAGAAAAGTGTCGCAATTTAAATTTTTAGGCCTACATGGAGCTATAGTGGAGATTGCAGTATATTTAAAATGTGGGTTATGGCATCCATAAACAAATTATTAGCCTGGTCTATAAATGCATATTTCAAATGAAATAGGCAAACATGCAGATGGATATTGAAACTTAACCTTCAATCTGGTTGGGCTTTTGACAAATACAATTTGAAAGGTTTTCTGAGATCCATTGGCTACGTGTTACTTGCCCCCTCGGAGCCATTGCCCCAGTTAGAAAATCACTGTTCTAGTAGTTGAGAAAATATTCTTACTATAAGTGAATCATAATGTAGTAGTGAGTGACAAAGGTATTGTTTTCTTCGCCCTTTAACACACTCCCACAAACTGCCAGTAAGGTGTGGCTTTTCCAAGTCACACAATGCGTTGAGCTGAGGAGCAAACAGTGAACCATAGTTCATCTGCTTCCTCCCGTTCCGAGTAAATGTTCAAACTAGGATGTGTATGAGCTAAGATCCTCTTTGCAGGAACAATGTTTTTTCAATGCTCAATGTCTTGCCACATGGTGGCAGAACAGTTTCCTGTAGTGTCCTGCCACCACTACAACTATAGCTTAAAGGTCAGCTTTTGCAAGCTAATTGTAAGCTAATGCACTTTGTGTCAAATTCAACAAATATATCCTCGCATTTCCCTATCTTACCGTTCTGTGTGTCGAAAAGGTAATCTGATACTTCTACACAGCCCTGGCTCCATAAATAGTAACATAAACGAAGGGGCGAACACGACTTGTATCAACGAAGCCGTAGCACTAGGCTTTGCTTCACAATGTGTTTTGATGTGCGATCCGAGGAGGACCGTGGAGCGACACTGTTTTGATTTGAGCTGGAAGTTAGCAGGAATGACTGGTCATACCTTAAGTACAGCTCTGAATGTAGAACATTACACATGTTCCAGTTTCGTTTATTTGTTTGTTTATTGGTGGTAATATTGTAATGTAGTTGTTCTCTCTGTTTAGGTGTAAACACTGGCATTACGATGAACGGTTGTTGACGTCAAGTGTGATAATTGTGTTCCACAATGAAGGATGGTCTACACTTATGAGAACTGTACATAGCGTGATCAAACGCACTGCGAGCAAATACCTGGCAGAGATAGTCATGATAGATGACTTCAGCAACAAAGGTAGAGTGGAGACTGACTGTGTATTGTGACTGCAGTATGAATGACGTACAAAGCCCAGAATTAACTGGTTTTCTTGGTCCTCTTCTCTGTATGAAGATCACCTTAAGGAGCGTTTGGAGGAGTACATCAAACAATGGAACGGTCTGGTGAAGCTTTTTAGAAACGAGAAGAGGGAAGGTCTCATTCAGGCCAGGAGTATAGGAGCCAAAATGGCTACTAAAGGACAGGTACACCAATCTATCTATGCTAATGTCCAACTGAGTGCAGTTGTGCAGCAGTTGCAGGTTGAGGGGGAAACCTTTTTATAGTTCCTTTCTCGTGTGTGTGTGTGGTAAAAGCGACATCTTATGGATAATTCATAGCCATTAGGTCTGCTCTTTAAATGGTCTCAGACACCCCATGGTTGGCTGATGAGATACTGATTAGCCATGCCTATTTATATTTCACTCCACAAGATCCTGTTGTGCATAACATGCTCAAATGAGGTGTTGCCTCTATTAATCATGAGCGTTTAAAATCCACACTAGTCAGGCAATACAGAATGAGTGGCATGCTACTAGACAGGTTATTGTGTAGCTGGGATATATACAGTATCTCAAAAAGTGAGTACACCCCTCACATATTTGCAAATATGTGAGCATATCTTTTCATGTGACAACAATGAAGAAATGACAC
>JAODUK010081371.1:0-15208 GCA_027564635.1 Typhlichthys eigenmanni
ATAAATGTAGAAATGCACAAATAAATAAATACATGTAAAAATACAGAAATAGCCTTTTTTAATACAAAAATGTAATTCTTTTTTCAATTCTTTTTATATTTATTTAATTATTTATACTTTTATATATTTATTTATTTATTTATTTTTATTATGGCAGTCCTGGTCCTCCATAACAGTGTGGACAGTGTGTGGGCAGTGTGGCACAATCTCCAGTCTACAACCCTAGACTTCTAGGGCTGTCTATGCCTTGTACTCATATTCTGCTGCCTCTCTCAAGGCTGTCACATCATTGCTCCGTCTGACATGATGGATGGAAGAATAGGGGCTATCAAACGAGCACTGATGTCCCATGGCATGGGTAACAAGGTAACGCACTGAGAAGCTCTGTAGTGTCATGGAATTAATTCACTTGAATGCACTATGCGTTCCCTGTCTATAACTACTTCTGTTCTCTTAGGTTTCGGTGCTGAGCTACAGTGCTAAATTTGCCTCCTGTTTCTATGGTCCGTTCAGGTTAGCATGTGTCACAGTTGTTTCATCATTACACAGTCGTAGTATAGAGAGCCTGTGTAGTACTGTATGTGAGGAATGGACTGAACCTGCCTGCTGTATTTGGATGTAGAGATGCTGCACAGTCCAAGCCTGCATTTGGAGATAGGCGATGCTATCAGCTTCCACCTGGCGCTAGAGGGCTGGCCCTGCGAGCTGTGGTGAGTGTGTGTGTGTAAACTCTGCCTATTGTATTAATCTAATGTATGTTAATAATTATTATATATATATATATATATATATATATAGCATGTCATTGTTGTTCATCCTTGAAACTCTATTGTCATATACATTCATACATGTTAATAATTCCTAATGTGTGTATATATATATGTATGCGTACATGTTTTGTATTCTCATGTGAAACAGAAGTGTTTTTGTTTCCCAGGCGCGTGATGTGAGCGAGGGAGCTGACATGGTCATGGTGAAGCCAGGACTGCCGTATCTGGACATTGTGAGAGAGGTCAAAGACAAGGTCAGTTAGTCTGTGAGAAATGACTACCCACAACAACACGGCCACATCAAGGCAGTGTGTTTCGTTGACCTGCGCAAGGCTTTTGTGATCGCATGTGATTGTTGTTCATCTTTGAAACTCTAATTTCAATAAGATGATGTTTTGGACATGTCTTTTCATTTTTTGGAAAGACATTTTAATCTCAATGAGATAATCTGATAAAACTATTTTTGATAAGCGATTTCGTAAATGAATTTTCTTGACCACATAAATTAAATCGTAACACGTTTTCAAAATCAGTAAAGGAAAGCTCTAAATCTGATCTAATCTCATCCAGTACATGTTCGCCCTACTCTTTCTGCAGCACCCTAATCATCCCCTGGCAGTATACAACGTGTCCGGGGAGTTTGCCATGTTGTGGCATGGAGCGCAGGCTGGAGCCTTTGACCTGCGGACTGCTGTCATGGAAACCATGACCTCCTTCCGCAGAGCAGGTGAGATGACGGGCTCAAGGTACTGCCCATCCATGATGGGTGATGCAGTATATGCATTTGTAATGGTGCATTTATTATTATTATTATTATAATATTAATAATAATAATAATCTTATGGCTTCATTAAGCCACATGTGTAATGTTCAAATCCTCTTATTTTAGGACACCAGCTCAGAATGATATCTAAACATGATTCAAAAAACACATATGTCTGCTAGCCTGTGGCTGTTTTTTGGCTTCCGGCAATGGTCTGATCCAGTCAAATATTTAGACCAATACTCGTATGCCTAATCTTACATGGATTCAACGTTATAAAACTTTGCATTTTAACAATTGCCATATCATGCTGTCAAAATAGCAATTGCACTCTGACAATTTGACACATCAATTGATCCAGTAGGATCTTCCATAGTCAATGAGAGTCCACGTTGAAAGATGAGATCGCCCGTCTTTTCATTCCGCGTACAGACCGAGCCAATTGCAAATGATTGTGCTGATGACTAATGGGTTGTGTAGCCAATAAAATACCAAACATTAAGTGAATGAAACAAATATTCATATCTCAAAATTGAAAATTTGTGTCCAGCCTTAATTTTCACATGCCCGTTGTATGGCCGGGTTGTAGCATTGTCTGCAGTTGTTCCTGTCCCTAAAACCAGAGACTGCTAACGCAAATAATACATATTATGAAAAACATTACATTTATTCCTTGTCATATGATCTGTGAAAGTTTGTTTGGAAATCTCTTGGATATTTACCTCCCCCTGCTGGTGGGTGAAAGAATGCTAAATTGAGGGTTACATGTTTGTTGTTGAATCTGAACATGTTTCATTGCTAGCAACTCTAGCTACTAATTTTACTGTTTATATATACATTTTATATAATTCAGCTTGTATGCTAATTGTCAGGATGCTATATATGTACATACAGTATTTGGTTGTAAAATGTGAATAAGAAACATGTTTTCCTCAGAAAATAATTTCAATATGACATGCCTAAGGCCTTTTAACCCCTCAACAATCTTGTATCTGAGCCATTCTATAGGCAGCCATGAGAGTCAAAAAGGGTGTGAAGGCCTCCTCCTCAAATGTAATAAGTCCATCATTCTTTTGTGCAGGTGCTGACATCATAATTACCTACTATACACCACAGCTGCTTAGCTGGCTGAAGGAGTAGAGGACAATATGGAGGATGGAGGGAAAAAGGTTGCTCGGCAGTTGGACCCTGGAAATGCCTGTTCTTGACCTTGATTGACTCACACCAATAAGAGCTTCTTGAACACACTATTGCCTAAATATATTTTCTTTAGTATTTTCCTACATTTTATTTTGCATTATGTTGTAAGTTGTAATCACAATTCAAAACTTCATAGAGTGCTTTCATGAACTTATTTTAGCAGAACATTAAGAATGTAAAGATGATTTATTTGTTTAAAAAAAAAAGAAATCATGAAAACCTTGCATAGAGTTGTTTGTTTGGAACCAAACATTATATTCTATCCATGTTATAGTTTATACAATATATATATCTATATATGTATGTATAGGTGTTAAGCAAATATCAGGCTCTTGAAATCAGTGATTGTCACACTTGCTACTGTAAAATGTACTTTTACTGGCCTAAATAAAGACATGTATTTTAATTCTAATTTGTTACTTATTTCTAATTCCATTGTGTGATTGACATAACATTATATGCCAAATGAATTGTTTAAACTCAAGTGCATGCATTGGAGGCATAAGGCAGTGTTTCCCAAACCATGATCCTGGGGACCCATTGTCCTGCATGTTTTAGATGTCTCCCTGCTCCAGCACACCTAATTCAAATGAATGGGTGTTCATGGTTGGGAAATGCTGGCATAATGTATTTGAAATAATTTCAAACATATTCCCTTAACTTTATGATAAATGTTTTTCAATGCAAATATGGCACTCGCATAACCTGTCCTTTTGGATATTGGAGTGAAACTAGCTTATGATACTTGGGCGACATCAATATGTCGTATAATTTCAGTTATATTACTATTAGGTTGGGTATTAATGTCTTAAAGAGAGTATAACGACGTAAGTAATTCATGTCCATACATTTACGCATGGGAGACGCAGTTGCTTTACGCAGAAGGCAGGGGGCGCCTCGTGGTCATTTTTGAAATACTATAACGCTACAATATATGACGTGGGTGCTGTTCAGAAGGTTGCTGTGATTTAGGTTCCAATCATCTGGATGGACGTTATCACTCACAGAGGGAGACTTCAGCGGCACACGGACTGGAAAGCGCCGTGGAACTTTAGCCTCGAGAATTTTCTTTGACTTTTTCCACAGTTACTAATTCAAACCATGGGATGTAGAACCGAACTTGGATACTGTTTATTTTTTACGCTGTTTTGCCGTTTTTTATCGATGTCTCTAGCACACAGGCCTGCCGGGAAAAACATAACTGTAGCAGTGATGCTTCCGGACAATTATAACAAGTATCCATGGGCTTTCCCAAGAGTTTTCCCTGCCATTCTTATGGCGTACGAAGATCTGCATCAGAAGTACGGACTTCTGCTTGGCCATTCAATGAACATTTTAAATTTTAGCACAGAGGACCCCGCTGTTGGTTCATGCGCTGAAACCAAAGCACAGGTTGCTGCGGTTGATGCCAAACTTTATGTAAGCCCAGATGTTTTCATCGGCCCGGGATGCGTGTACGCGCTCGCAGCAGTGGCGAGATTTGCATCCCATTGGAAAATGCCATTAATAACAGCTGGTGGACCCGCGTATGGGTTCGACACCCGTGACGAGTTCAGAACGATCGTTCGCACCGGACCCACGACCACCAAGCTGGGAGACTTTGTGAGCGTGCTTCACTCACACTTTAACTGGACCTCCCGGGCGGTGTTGATCTTCCACGACGTGAAACAAGACGACCGTCCCCACTACTTTTTGTCAGAAGGAATTTATCTCAGATTGAAGACAGAGATGAATGTCACTATCACAGCACAGCCATACGAGGCCAAATATAAAGAATATAAAGATGTCATTAATTGCATGAAAGAACATGGAAGAAGTAAGTTAATTACACCATTCACCTATAGTTGCGTGTCCAAATTGACGGGTTACTGGATAATTTTGCTTTAAGCAGAAAACTTTTGGTGGTTAGTGTTATACAAAGCCAAATGTAGCCTATGTTTTTTAACATAGATAAAGAGTGACGCATACTGGAATTTGAGCAGGGAGCCTATTTCTGATATAGCCTGGGCCTAACAACAACCGAGGAATGTTTATGCAATGGCGGCGTGCCTGTGTGTTGGTTTAGAGGTGGAAGGCCACCTGCGTTTTTAGTGTGGTGTGGGGGTCAGAGGTGCAGGGACACGTTTGTGGACACATTTAAATTTATAGTTTGGGGGTCTAACTCTACATGTTCCTCCTCAAAAACGTCATCAGGCAAATGAATTCCATCCGTAGATCAGATTTTTCTTTATTGAATGTAGGGTTTAGTTCTTAGAGACCTACCTGATTGACTGGTGGTGGGTGGTAGGGCTTACAGTGCTGTGCAGTGTATGCGTGCGGCTCGTGTCTGAAAATTAGAAAGTGCGCATGTGAAAGACATGACATTATCTTTGAGGCAAAATATATGTCGTTATCAATACAGACGTTTAATGTGTTCCATTGTGTTTCAACATACGTCTATATGCAGGGTAGCAGACTGTTCAGGATTTAATTGTCCCATACCATAATCTAAAAATGTATCTGAAATGTAATAAATAATGTAGATAACAACATATTGGCAATTACATAGTGACAATATAAGACAATAAGACATGATCAAGTGAAATAACACTTTTCAAAATTACAATTTTGGTTATAGGGGAATCCAGTTTATCAGAAAATATAGTTTGCCTATTTATATATATAAATAGGCTAAACTATTGGCTGAATCGTAGATCCATCTTGATTTCTCCAAACACTGGTGATATTAATGCTTTAGACATATACATTATGAAGCCATGAGAAGTCAGATGAGGCCCGCTAATGTAACATTTAATGTTGAATATTGATATAATCTTATATACATTTGTTTACTGTATTCAATGTAAGATTTATTGAAATACCTACATTAAGTAATAATAAATAATATACACGAGTAAACCATTTAGTAGGTAATTATTATATCAGGAAAGCAAACTTTGTATAAGCTGCCAAAGCACTTCATCTAGCCCCCCAAGCTGTGTGGTTGATCCACCTCAGGGAGTTGTGGGTCATGGGTGCTAATGGATTTGTCAGGGCTTGTTCTGGCTTGCTGTTCTGGCCGACATTCCATTTACTTTTATCCTATAGCAGATAACCTCCAGGCTGTCAATCATCTGTTCTATTGAATATTGTTTGTCTTCAGGTTTAGATCGCAGTCACCTTTTACAAAGGTACTATTTAAATAACTCTTCCACTAGCCTATATATGATCAGGCCAAAAATGTAGATGGTTTTAGATTCCATTCCAAATTCCCAATAAAAATGGGAGAGCCAGAACAAGAAGTAGCTGATATGTTCGATATTATGTCCAGCTCACGTTACCCAGTGGATATCTGGCCCCAAGGCTTCCTAGTCCATTAATAGAACAAAGAAAGGAAAATGTCAAGTCGTCGAATGGGAGAATAGCTACATTTGAATCTGTGTAATGTGAGTGCTGAAGTGGGTCCACATTAGTGAATGTCCTGATAGCAGTGGTGTTGTGCACATTGAAACAAGATTGCAAGATTAATGTCTTATTTAGATTCAGTATCTTTTAAACTATATACATTCATCCTGTTACAATGAGATAAAAACAAGAATAGCTTGTTTTCCATTTTGGAGTCCTACTGTATTGACTTACTAAACAATTTGATGTTTTGTTTGTGCTAAGTTAAGCAAATATGACCGCAACAACATACAGAGAGATTATTATTATTATTTATGTTGGATATGGTCCAGCAGACAGCAGGACATCTTGGCAGTGGCTCGTGGTGAGCTGCAGTATATTGGAGGAGATGAGCGTCTGAGTCTTAATGGTTTAGGTGCTGGCGTTCGCCTAATACACGAAGGAAATAGCTGCTCTCTGACTGCCTTCAATCGGGGAACAGTTCCACTGACATACAGTATGGAAATACTTCTCAGGCCATACAGAGGTGGCTGAGTGCCATATAGTTTATTTAGATTGCCAACCCCATAACACATAGTCAATGTATATGTAGACATTGTACTAGATTGAAGGTGTCCACTGTAAAAAGTATTAACCGTTAATCTTTAACAGACAAACATTTCACGTCAACATGGACTTGAGTATTTGGTTAATGCCAGATATAATCATTAAATGAACATGGGATTGGATAGCAAATTGTCTTTTTTTGGAGGGAACTTTATGGGCTTATTATTTTCTCCTAGTTGTGTACATTTGTGGGCCCTTGGATACTTTTCTGAGCATCATGAAGCTGTTCCAGAATGAGATTCCAGACCCTGAGAACTATGCCATCTTCTATCTGGATGTGTTTGGTGACAGTCTGACAGAACGCAGGCCTTGGAAGAACAGTGACCCGGACTGGGAAGGCACCATCAAACTTTTCAAGGTATTATTATTCAAGAATAATTTTGCACTAGCCAAAACACACACGGGCAGAGATATTAAGTTTTGTTGTAAATATTCAGGCTATGTTTATTATTATTCAATACCTTGGGGCATATTGTTTGTGTTGTTTGAGAGATGCAAAACTACAATATTATTATTATTATTATTATTATTATTATTATTATTTACAATACACAAAATAGATATATAGGTGAAATAGCTTTAACTTTATTGATTGTGAACAAAATCTGTCTGGAGGTATGAATGCTCTTGGCTGTTTATATTGTATAGACTGTTTGTTCACATTAGAACCTAAGCCAAACTAATTGAACAAAATGAAGCAAGGTTAACACACTATTTACCAAACTCTCTTTATCGTATCTAAACAGTACCCTAAAAAAACATTTTTTTTAAATATACTCTGCTGTGCAGACAACGATTAGCGCAACCAGAGAAATATCAAAGAAGAAGTGACTGATGCTTTTTAAGGGTAATCAATCATGCAGGGATTCTCACAAGCGTGCTATTTATGTAAGAAGCTTTAACATATTTTCCTACTGCATGGTCAAAGTATAATCCTCCCAAAAGGTTTCTTCCTAATATTTCATCCTCTTTCCACCATATAAGCAGTTTAATTGTTGCATGACAATAATGAATGAGAGGATGTATTTTCACAGGAAGCCACTTAGGCCTTCAAATTAGCGTGTTGAGTAACGAGATGAGAGCACAGCTGTTCCTCAAATATATCTTCCTAAATGTCATTTGCTTCACTGCAGTCAGCTGCTTGTCCAGCCTTCAGTCAATGGCCTTGTAAATGCATTAAAGATTGAATTTATTATGGTTATATCTGACTATAAATGGACTTATCATTTGTTCATAAAAGTTATCTTGAAGCACTCTACAATGTTAATTTGTTGTACAATGCACTTACGCTGCGTGAAGCCACTTACAGTTGAGAAAGCAGTCATACTTTTAATGCAAGTGTTTTATTAAGTTAAATAATGTAGAAATATAAATGGTAGGAGGACATATTTAGCAGTTATACGATCATGCATTATGTTTTTTACCGCTTCAATAAAGGCACGTAAAACAGCATGTAAAAACATGTTTGACATATACTGTACAGTAGTTGGCAGATACTGTCACTCATATAAGACACAACCTGTTATTTAGAGAATGTATTTCAATGCCATTACATTAAAAACCATAGTGTTTATTTGAAAGAACTGATTTGGCCAAACATTTAGCTTATTATGCAATAAGTACATTTTCCTGCAAGCTATTACATGTTTGATTATGGCATTATGCTTCCTTTAATGTAATCAGTGATGGCATTGAATGTGTTTGTGGTTCCCTGTCATTATTAAGAGTTGTTCATGGAGGTAAATGTTTTCTTATCTACCCTTCCCATTTCAGTTTTTATGAAAAATGTATTTAATTAATGATTCAAGTAGTATATGCTTGTGCTTAAGTTAAATGTTTATACAGTATTTTATTGATTTTCTGTATTGCTCGTTTATTGGCATTTTGATTTCAGAATGCAAATACTGTAATTGCAATTCATTCATAAAATACTGTGCACTCATTTTTAATCTAAAACCTGACCATGCATACTTGCAAACATGTTATTAAGCAACATTCACATGCCACTTATGCGTTCAGTGCATGCAACCTGTCACTATACAGTACTTTTAAGAATATATTGAAGTCAGTCTCAGCCACGCTCCAGAACCAGTCCCTAAGCAAGAGGGCAGTGTATGTAAAGTATTTATGTTAGCTGTGTTGTTCCACCCCCATTCCTCACTGTGTCCTACATGTATGTCTATGTCTCCTTTAGTCAGTGTTTGTCATATCGTACCGGTCTCCTGATAATCCAGAGTACAAAGACTTCCAGAGGAAGCTCCATATAAGGACCAAGAAGGATTTCGGCGTGACTTTGGAGCCCTCGTTGGTGAGTTGGTCCAAGACACGCCACATTGTCTTTACCATCAGAACCACAACCGCCATGTGTGGGAAACACCATTATTTACTGGCCTTTACACTGGCACACCTTTATTTTATTGCATCTCATCCATTAGGCATGTGGTTACATGTTAAAATCTTCTGTATTTTGTGTGTGTGTGTGTATTTATGTATTCACCGTTAGGCATCCATTCCTTCTGCACTAATGTAAATGGCTGTTCATCCATTATTCCATAAATTATTATTATTATTATTATTATTATTATTATTATTATTATTATTATTAACATGGTGAAATCATGTGGTTGTATGTGATGTGTTTAGCTGTAGTTAAGTCTTTTATCTTGTCTTCTGTTCAGATGGACTATATTGCTGGCAGCTTTTATGATGGCTTTGTGCTATACGCTAAAGCCCTAGATGAGACTCTGGCGGAGGGTGGCACCCAGAGCGATGGCATCAACATAACTACAAGAATGCAGAACCGGAGAATCTGGGGTGAGCAGAGCAAGTTGCCTTCTTACTATCTTGTGAAGCTTGTCAGACCTCTATTTAGGCTCTCTTCCCATGACGCTGTACCAGAGACTGAAAACAGGTATAAGGACTGGTTGCAATATTTAAGTTGTATAACTGTCCAGTGGCCGCCGTTAGATGTTTTCTGCAGGGCTCCTTGGTTTGGAGGCTAATATTTAATTTATTAAAGGACTAAAAATCATTGTATTTCTCAACGGAAATGTTTCGTTTTTGTTTAGTTGCCAATGCACTGTGAATTGTGTATTTGTGTATATGTGTGTTATATCTAGCACAAGCTAGTGTATAGCATTATTGCATCATATTGGACTGTAAAACGCTACAGATTCCACATGGTTGTCATTACTGTAGTGACACATCATCTGAATGCTCCCTGTGTTTGTAGGAGTCACAGGCCTTGTTACCACAGACCATAAAAATGCCAGAGATATAGATGTAGATCTGTGGGCAATGACTAACCAAGAAACAGGAGAGTATGAGGTAGGTCTCTTTTATATAATCATTAAAATTATATTTTGTTTGTTGTAATAGGTTGCTTGTAATGTGTCATCATCTATGTACTGATATTCAACCGTGGAGCTTATAAATCACCAATTAGGATAAGCGTAATGCTGAACTCTGAGATTTTATCACAGGAAAACGGTAATTCCTGAGCTTTTTTGCATCCACATGATTACAATAATTATGGGAACTTTTACAAGGGTGTCAGAATAAGCTAGTTTTTCACATTGCTGTGGGCTGAGGACGTCTTGTGGGACCATCCTGATCTAGCGACCTCTAGTTTGACGTCACCGCCAGAATCAGTCTGGACAGCTTGAAAATGTTGCACTTCAGCTCTGACCAATCAGCGCCATATACTGGCAGCTGCGGGTGTAGTTTACTGTAAGTGCGACGTTAACCGATGTCGATAGACAACTACCGTCAGTTCATCCAATCACCTGCCAAGTATTTCTTAACTGTTTCAAATGGACGGCATCCCAGATAGTTCTGTGTAACAAACCATCTGGTGCGTAAGGCCAGTGGGGAGGTATGTTTCTCTCTACTCACATATCAGTCCCACAGATGTTTGAATCTATTGGAGCATGGCGGTTAAACTTAGTGTGGTTCTGTGCTGCTTCAAACACTGCAAGATGATTGGCGAAAGAGGTCATTGTTATTTACAGACTATACAAGTACATTGTATATTAGTATAATATACGTACTACGCATATTTTCTACTGTACTGTGTGCTACATTGCAAGCGAGACATACAGTATTTCAATTCAAGAGCTTCATTAGAATGCATCATTCAAAGAATACAATTAAAATATATGATGTCAACATATCCATCTCATTACTGGATAGATAGTTTTCAGTTAGGATTGATTTTCTCAAAATATAATAATAATAATGTGCAACAATGCTTTTTAAGCATCAGGCTAATGCATTCCATGTGCCCCATGGAGTAATTACTATAAGAATGTATTCAAACATCCTTTCTGTGTAGTGAGTTAAGAAGCCCAGTGCATTTAATGTGTGTGTGTTTGTGATTGTAACAGGATGCAAATGTAAAATCTTAGAGGATACCATGGTTAATACAGTTTGGTAGCTATTCAAGAATCAAACGTTTTCTAACAATAAGATAAAGCCTAACAGTTCCCTCCCATTCAGATTAAAATATAGTGTGTTATTTTATGCTCTGAAAACACTCCTGTGAACTACAGCTGTTCCTCCAAGGGCATCAGAAGTGGGTTAGCTACATTTGACTTCAGTTAGAATTTCATAGTGGTCCTCAGAGATGGTCATCATGAGCTCCTGGTCTCATTTCTCCTTAGTTTTTAATTTGACAATTCAGTTTGGTTGATTCAGTTAGCTGATTGACCAGAGCATGGAGTGACCTGGTTGAAAGCCTGATTCCAGATCCGGAAATCACAGGATTCACTGAGTTTCAGAATTATAGTTTTAGACATGTGTTTCCTTAAAGTATAGTAGTTTATTTACTATTGTATGTTGTAGGCTACATAAGTATTGTGGGTAACGTAAATGAAGATTGTAAGAGCATACCCTTTTGTCAAATTCAGAGAATGTCTACTCACTGTAGATATTTAGGTTAGCTGCTTGTTATCTGTGCTGAAAAAAATAATAATAATAAGATGTTTCTAAGCAGCCCTGACTCTATACATAGGAACACTAACAAACTGATGCACACCACACAACAATATCCTAGGCTTGGCAATGTGTTTCCAATGTGTGGGGCAGAGCTTCTGAGAGAGCACACTATGGTATTGAAGGGAAAGGTGTTTTTGTTTTGATCAAGTTCAAGTTTGAGTTCCTGCTCACTCTACCTTTAATACAATGTCCATAGGTTGTGGCATTCTATAACGGGACCAACAAAGAGATTGTATGGTCTCAAACAGAGAAGATCCACTGGCCCAGTGGAGCACCCCCTCTAGACAACCCCCCATGTGTCTTCTCTACCGATGACCCCTCTTGCAATGACGGTAGGGATTACCCTTGTGTTTGACACCTGGTTTGTTGTTTCATTATAATTATTGTGTATTTATGGTCAGGAAACCAGGTCAAACTAAAACTTAATATATTTTAAAATGAATAATACTAATGTGCACAATATGTGAGTTTCTTGTAATTATAAAACAAAATATAATTTACCTTAAGTGTCACTGCTGCAGTATATGTACAGTAATGTAATATGAACAGTAACAATAACACATGACAGCATGATGATTTTATGGAGTGCTTGTCTTTACAATAATTAGTGAATATGCTAATTTGGGAATATGCTAATTAGTGAATATGATATACATGTTAAATATGTCCCATAATCTGATAGGGTATCCAATCATGAATTAAATAAGAACCCCACCAAGACTGATTTTATTTACATGTGTTTATGTTGCACATGTAGAATAACTATATGGTATAACCAATGTTAATAATGGCGAGCAAAATACGCAGCAAAATATTTAACCCTCCCGTTGTAAAATGTGATCAATTTTCTCTTTTGAAAATGTTAATTTATTTAATCTGATTGTCATAAGGTTCCATGACTTTGTTCACACAGGGCATTGAACACCCAAAATGCATCTGGGTGTTTTATTTATCTTATGTACACCTGTGGTGTTTCAGGATTTTTTTTTTTTTAATTAATGGGTGAGGCTACAATGAGTAAATAAAATGTTCAGGCACATGTCAATTTATCAGATGCATTCATAATACTCACTTGCTCTCAAAGACTCCCATAGGTATTGTAATATTCACCTTGATTGATCTAACACATTATGTGATAATATTATAGATTTGTCATTTTGAACCAGGAACACATCATTCTTTAACATGAATCAAACACAAGGGCTTATTTAGGATCATTGACTTCTTTATGTTGTGAGTTTGCCCTCAGTGGACCAGGCATGTGATTGTGGAATCCTGTTTCTCGTTTGTCAGGGCAGCTGCCAGTGCTGGGCATTGTAGCTGTTGGCTGTGGCTTAGCTCTCATCATATTTGGAATCTCCAGTTTCCTTATCTTCAGGTGAGTTGTTTGTCTGTTCTAAGAATGGAAGCATCTTTTATTCCTGGAAGAGAGAGAGAGAGAGAGAGAGAGAGAGAGAGAGAGGGAGATTTGTGGGGTGTTCAACTATATGTGCCTACATGGAATTTACATGATTGTTGCCAGAGTAACAGCTGTAAAAGTGTTATAAGCCAAGTGTGTTCAGACACTGGCCACTACAGTTAAATGGCAATCGTGTCATAGTGTCCACCTGTAGTTGTTAGCTTTATTTTATGTTTACACTTTACACTTTAATGTAGTTACATTTGTAATGAATAGCATATTTAGTTAGTATGGGTTATTAATTGGTGTGCCCTTAAAATAAATATAATGGGTTATTTTGAAAACAGCACATATTTAGTACCGTAGTTAAATTAAAATAATTATGGAACCACACAGTATATATATTTGTATTAATTAATGCCAGTATTACACCTAGCGAATAAATCTTAATATAATACGAGAAAATGCATGTTTCTGTTCTGTACTAGCGCATCAAAACATTGATCTAATTAATTTTGTACACGTGAATATTAACACAAATCAGTGTTAATTGCCAGCCAATCACAATGGATTTTGATAAGAGGAATAATTGAAGAAATCCTTAGGAGCAATGGTGCACTTCAGGTAAATTGAGTTAATGTTTTAATCATGTCTTAATCTGCATGGTCAACAAACGTGTCATGTTAATTCATGTAAAAAGCCTGGACTCTTACATCTAAGACCATTTAGCTATTCTGTTTTGTTTAGCAGAAAGGCAACGTTAATGGAGGACAATGTGGACAAAGTTATTATCTAGCCAGCTAGCTGCAATACATCAACTTGTGGTTGGTAAGTTTTGTAAAATATTTCAGTTTTTTAATACAGTGCGTGTTTTAACCTTTTTGGCATGGAACTACAATGTCACATTTATTCCGCCCCTGCAAAGCGGCTCATGCAAACACTTGGCTATTTCTGTCATGTGGGAACACTCCAGACAGACTGTAAAGTTTTTGGCCAAAGTCTTAACTGGCCAAATTATCTTGTTTCTGAATACGGTTTTAAATACCTAACACATGTATGTAACACGGAATGATTTTGAATGTCGGCCTACAGTAATATATAAATGCCAAGAATGCATTATGATGTACAGTACAGTAAATTACAGTAAACCTTATTTTGTGCTTTTATTTCTGACACTTTGACACTGAGACTAATGACTCCCTTTCTCACACCAGAAAGTAAATACTTGTTGATGGTCAACAGAAGACAGAAAAACTGAACTTCTAATTCCAGTGGTTTCCAGTGGAAAGCTCCCATTACAGTGATATATCTACACAAAGCCATAACAGACATATTTAAAAAATGGCCATCTTCAATGTATATTGTTGTTAACTTCTTGATTGATTGCTCAATTAAAGATGTAATCCCTAAACTATTTTTCTTCATTTTCCTTTTTTAATGTATTATATCTGATTTGGCGAGAGATGCTTTTACAGTCTATTGGAAACTGTGGGAACTCTCAGTTGAAAACTGGTAGCGTCTAACGTTTAACATAGGTGGAAAGGTCAGTTACTGCAGATATGGCTAATTAATAATTGTGGTTCATTCTGTGATTGGTTAAAGGTGGTCCAGTTTTCTGCTAGTGCCTGCATTTTACAATCACTGTCAACCACTTGTTGTTCATACGCCTGGGCAAAGAGGGCAAACATGTTATTGGTTCCTCAAATGCTAATTGTGTTAACATAGAATAGTCACGTTCTTCCTGGTAGTCCCCTAACATAGAGAGAATCTTTAATAGGTTCACACAACACTTAATTAGTTTGGCAGCCAGTCTCTAAGAAGATTGATTGTTGACGTTGGGTCTGGTTTGCAGGAGTCGGAGGGTATGTGGAGCGGAGCGGTGCTTCTGTTGTTTTAATGGAGGGGCTGGTCCTGCAGTGGTATTCACATATGGGATTTATGAAACAATAGCCCCAGTGTGGAGCCCCACTCTTTTGCTCCTGTCTGCCAGAGGTCTCTAGACGAGGGTCTTTAAATAGAAACTTTTTTTGGTGTGTGTGTGTGTGTGTGTGTGTGTGTGTGGGGGGGGGGGGGGGGGGGGGGGGTGTGGTG
>JAODUK010081371.1:15218-39125 GCA_027564635.1 Typhlichthys eigenmanni
CGGGGGGCGGCACGCTGGAAGGTGGCCCAGTGCTCGCCCAGTCGTGATGTGACATTTCCCATCTTGAGGACATACATGGCAGTATTCTGTAGAATAATACCATTATTAAGATATTTTGGGGCCTTCAGAAGACAGAACCTTCCCTGAACATTTTCCTCTGTTATTGGGGCCAAAGTGGTAAAACGCTACAAGACGGTGATATGCAAACGCAGCAATACGTAGCTGCTGCCATCTGGAAGCATTTTATACCTTTTAGATTGGTATGGAATTTGTGGCTGGACCATTTTTTGTTTTCTTTTGAAAAAATGTTTTAAACTAAAAACAAATTTCCTCCCTGTAAGCTTCACGTTCGCAAACTTACTCCTGCGTCTGGGAGGATGGTTTGATTCTTTTTTTTAAAAGAAGGGTTTCACAGTGAATCTGTGAATGTTAACAGAGATCTGAGATCGACGCCACATGTGTGAACTCACTGCTCAATGCCTATTAGACTGGTATTTAAATGGAATACTTCAGTTGCAGTATACAGTATATTTTCTTGGGGAATGTTAGATGTAAACGTTAAGTCAGAGTCAAGAGTTGGTGATTGTTTAATTCACAATTCACAATGCAAGCTTGTAATAGAATAGAATGATAATAGTACACCAAATACTCACACATATACAAATCTCACCTTTTCTTGAACTGCCAGTGATACATATCAGGTGTAATTCTACAAGAGTGGGACATTTCGCAACAGACCTCCTACATTCAGTTTTCCAATGCATAGCCACCATCCACATGTGTATTTTAAATCCCAGTGAACCAGAGTTAGATAAACCTAGTCCGTATCTTGCAGTAGAGGTGCAGAGGAGTCTACAGCTCACTGTGAGAGACCACTTAGCACACATATGGGTTGAGGGCATGTGCTAGGAATGCTTAATTATTCATCATCTTGTCATTATTGTGGACCATACCACCTCTTCTCAATGTTTAAGGAAACTGAAGCTGGAGAAGGAGCTAGCTGGAATGCTGTGGAGGATAAAATGGGAGGATCTTCAATTTGAAAGCCCCAACAAATACTACAAAAAAGCAGGCAGCCGCCTTACCCTTTCACAGGTACTTGTTCCATTACGTTTACAGTTTGCAAATACTGTAAAACCGAAGACAAATGAATGGAGATTGTGTTGGAAGTAAGTTACTGTAAAACATGTATAAATAAAAGAAGAAAGAACTGGTAAAGCATATCGTACTGTTACAGTCGCATGGACTTTATTGGTCACCCACTGATGGTCTCATAATATGCTTGGCAAGTTCCAAGCATTTCTTCATAGTGCTGAGGTTAATGCTGCCTTTGTATTGCAGCTGTAACATTGGTGCAGCGTCCAGTGCTTGTTTAACAAGTTGTTGTTTTTCTGGCGTCATGTTTGCCAGTGAAAGAGACTCATACGAGGTCTAAATTACCGCGGCTCTCGTTTATACTCGGGGTAATTTCCAGTCTCTGCGGTGACATTATTTGATGGCCTTGCTGGATCAAAGACAATGATCTATAATCATGGGTTCTTCCACATTTCACTGTAACGGCAGTTTCACAGACAGCAAAGATAGAGATGAGCGAGAACGCATGACCCCTTTGTTAGTTTACACATTCTTGAACGCCTTCCCAGTGGTTTATTGAAGGTGGTTGGGTTTGCAGTGGCGGATACATATTAAATGATTGTTAAAATAAATCCTAGTCTGGCCTTAGTCCCTGCATATGTAATACCTCATCACATTGTGCTAGTATCAAGTTATGTTGTCTAAAGCAGGGGTTCTCAAACTTTTCAGCTTGCGACCCCCCAAAGTAACAGTGGCAGAGACTTGTGACCCCCGCTATCCCCAGAGGTGGTAGAAGAATAACAGCCATATTCTTATTTTATAGTATTTTAATACAGGCTAGTAGCAGAATACATCACAGTATAAACTGTACTACTAACGATTATGGCTGAATTATTCCATTTTAATCATTTTAAATTGTTATTTCATTAATGAAAATCATCTTGTGACCCCCTCCTCTGTGTCTCGCGACCTCCCGGGGGGTCCAACACCCAGTTTAAAAACTACTGGTCTAAAGGACTAATGTGTCTCCTCTGGATTGCACTTTCACTCGCACACGCACGCACGCACACACACACACACACCTTTTTCATTACTGGTTTTCAGTCCAATTCCTGGGATAATAATGTGGAAAACACAGCAATTTTCCAGACCAATGTATTTTCCAGCACGCCATATGTTGCCAGTATTTGCATTCTATACAAATGTGTAGTCCGTACTGTCTGGGTGCAGTGCAGTGCGCCCACTTGATTTCTACACTCTTTTGGTGTGCACTGCAGACCTCAGGCCAAGGCCTTCTATTTGTAATTGTGAAAACATTTTCTCAAACAGTTGTGAAAGACAAACCCACACCTGTGCCACCGTTAATGGATTCATTTTACGTCAGTGTGAATGCAGATAAAAAGGGTCAATTCGTCTGCAAACCTATTTATGATACCAACGTGGTTTTTTAAACAGGAGTTTCATTAGCGGGCTGCCAAATAGCCTGTCATGCTTGTGTCATTGACTGTAAGCTAACATGTGTTTTTATTACTGCTCCTTCCTGGATTCAGAGAGGCTCCAGCTATGGCTCTCTGATAACTGCCCATGGAAAATATCAGCTTTTTGCAAAAACGGGCTATTTTAAGGTAAGGTTTAGTGAGTTCTGACATTTTCAACTCCTGCGCACTCCTTTTCCACCCACACATGTGCACGCTCGCAGAGAAAGCCGAGGAGCTGGAGAAATGAGGCAGGGGAAGAGAGAGAGATGGAGGGGAAGGGAGGGGAGAGGAAGGGAGGGAGGGAGTGAAAGCGAGACAGAGAAAGAGAGAGAGGGAGTGGGCGAATACAGCACGATATTTTTAATGTGATGTGCTGCATAGTGAATTTCTCTCTATTTTTCTTGTTGATACTGTTTCAAACACTTCACCACCCAGCCTGGACATAGCTATCAACTTGTTGCTCGTGTTAATTCATCATTTAGCAAGATGGCAAAGGCGTCAGCAGGTGTGGAAAGGATAGTGTTAAATAATGAGAACACTGTTGTCTTTGATGACAGAAGCATGCTGCTGCATAGAAACACACCTTTACTTTTATTTTACTGTAGCCATTGCCAGAGCAAAAAAGAAAATACGTTTTTCACCTCAGTACATGACTCATGAATCAATATCCTAAAGAAATTTCAAAGTGAACATTTGAAAATGTCTATATTTAGCAGTCACTCTGAAAATGCTCCTTCAAATGCACAAACGTGTGTTTCCATCACCATTGCTGCAGGCTGGGTGTCTGAAGCCTTGCGTGTTGTTTGCTAGTGTTTTCTAACATCTACCACAGCCTGTTGGGACAGTGCCTCTCTCTTCTGCCCTGTTTAGCTGGTGTTCTTCTCACTTTAGACGCATTCATCCTCGCAGTCCTAAAGTACGCATCAAATGTACCGGTAGTCTGCTGCACCCCTCTGCCTCGAAATAATTAGGGATTAGTTTGGATTATTTAAAATGTATTGATTACTTTAAAACCACAGACATACTCATGCACTCATAATAGTAAAAAGCACTGCATTGTCTGAACTCTTCATTACGTCTTCACGTGCTATTTATTTATATATTTATTCATTTCTTCCTCACAGGGGAACCTGGTGGCCATAAAGCACGTCAGCAAGAAGAGGATAGAATTGACAAGACAAGTATTATTTGAACTCAAACATGTAAGACAAAACACAAAGCACACACTAAGCCATTGCACTGTTGTGCCACACCATACAGTCGTAATGTGGAAGGCCGTATTTTAGCCTATCAGCATGCAGGTAATATTCACTCCAAATGTGTGTGGATTTCATAGACTGCTGGCCACTCTATTGACCCTAAAGCAAACATTTGTGTTAGTACGGCTTATCGTTCTTATGTAATATGAAGAAACAATGTCATTCCTTCAGCAACAGCATGCAATGCACAGGTTGTAGCAAGGTGGTTGCTATGTACTGTAGTTGCTATGTTACACTGCATGGTTGCTAGGATGTTACAAGGTTGCTGTGAAAGTGTAATCGGTGGATTCTGGTAGCGGTAAGTGCAACCTCCCATAATATCAATTCAGAGCATTCATATTCCTCTTGTTCAATGAGAAACGCCAATGAGTGAATAAATGACTGTAAGTGACACACGCATTATTATGCATACATGCAACACATTCAGTCTCTGTGCATTCAGGCTGAATACATTCCTGTGTAGTGCCAGCAGATTTTAAGTGGGAGGATTTTCATAACAATGACCCACCCGCTTGGCTAGGGACCCCCATCTGAGAGGATTTTGGCCCTGCATGCCAGGTTCCAAGCATGCGTGCCTCGGTTTTTGAACCCCTTCAGCGGTTTGCTAAATGCTATGCTGCTATGTGGAAAAAGACTTTGAGGGTATACTGGGAAAAGCATACAACGTGATAATAGTCCATTTCATCTATTGTTTAGTTAAGAAGTAGCATGTATCATGCTTGCTGTGATACAATGGTTATTAGATGTGTAATAGATTATGTTCCAAAATACTTAAAGCAAGTCAATATAAACAGATTACAAGACTGCCCGGAGTTAGTTGCCTTTTCGTTTTTTTTTTTTGGTTGTTGTCAGGAAGTTGAGACTGACTCACTGTTCAAAGGAACAGGAGCGTGTTCAAAGGAGGTTATCACCCCCACTGCAGGATGGCGATAACTACTTCTCTTCCAGCAAACAGTTAACACTAAACTCTCCTTTAACATTTGTGACAACGCGCTGAAAAGACCCTTTCTTCATGAGACCATGCAGTACACCATAAGAAAGCCTTCGTTCTCATTGATAAGATAGATATAACCTGTGAGTAAGGGTTTTGGTCTGGACTGACCTTCCTCTTCCCTTGCAACACTTTACCTCTCACCTTCCTGCTCTGTCTGTGATTCTGTCCTTCTGTCCACCTGTGTTATATGGTATGTTCCTCTACTCTATGTGGCGCTATAAACCCCTGGGATCACTGTGGACCTACGGTGTTCTCTGGGTCGGTCGGCATGCAGGCACGCGCACACACATACACACTCAGTTGTCTGAGCAGGCAGCTTCCCGGACGCCCCGGGGGCCTGATTGGCTGTTGAAAAACCCAACCAGATGGGGAGGAGAGAGGCTTGCCAAGGGAAACTTAACTACTTGTCTCCCAGCGACCTCTCCTCCTCCTCCTCCTCCTCCTCCTCCTCCTCCTCCTCCTCCTCCTCTTCCTCCTGTCTGTCTCCCCCTTCCCCCCATCTCCTGCTCCTCCCTCACGGGGAAGTGATCTAGGCCAAAGGGTAGACTGCTGTCTCCCCCAACCGTGAAACGGGAGCAGCTTCTCTCTCTCAGCGTGTGAGCAGCTGTTGTGCGGCCGTACCTGTCTGGGAGAAGCAAAGCACTCTTTCTTCACATCTGTCATTTACAGCCAAGAGCTTTTTCTGCGCGGTATCTGCCACCTTATGGTATATTCAGATCACATTTGTAGTCCTCAAGTCAGCTCTATAGCAAGTCCAATAATTGTCCTTGATTTCACACATTTTTCACACATCTGTTTGAGGGGATAAATTCAGTATTGGTAAAGTCCATGAAGTGCTATTTTAGCAATTGGCCTTCTTCACTCTGATCCTATACAGCTAGAACATTGTCTCAACACCTCAAGGGTGTATTTTTTTTTTTGCATGGCTAGCTCCTCAGTACACTAGTCCATTCATAACCTCCAAGGGCAATTTATTCACATGCACGTGTCAACTCTGTGCCCTGTGCAGGAATGCTTTTCAACACTCAGAAAAGACACCATGCCAACTAGATACTGTAAATAGACTATTCGGATGCACTGCTGGCAGCGTATTTTTAAAAAGCGCTTCTTTTTATATATATACAGTATATATAAATGAACCTGAAGGCTGAAGTATTTCCACAGGTTTAGGGAAATGAACCTGGAAATATGTACACTTATGGCTGTGATATGTTTTTGTGGTTATTTTCAGATGAGAGATGTTCAGTTCAACCATCTTACCAGGTTTATAGGGGCCTGTATTGATCCTCCAAACATCTGTATTGTAACAGAATATTGTCCTAGAGGCAGCCTCCAGGTAAGATACCAACTCTAATCAATGAAACAAAGTTACCGTGCACATTACTGTAGGTTTGCTGTGATGAGACCTGATTATGTTAAATACCAGCAGTATTGCGTATAAGTAGTGTCAAAGTGTGTCAAAGTGCTATACCTGGAAATCTTGATCCACCATAAGATAAATGAATATACCTGTAAATGTGTATATACTGTGTATATACACATTATATTCTATTTAGCTTTTTAACCTTTCTGATTTGGTGTACGATGCTGTGAGAATCCCATAATGCATTGAGCAAACTTGTTCTTGGCCTGAGCGAGGAGTTATGACATGCTAGTAGCTCCTAACTGCCAAGAGCTGGGAAAACGATGCATCTTATTGTTCACGGCACACTCCCGGAGGAGTGTTTCTGTGTCAGTGACAGATATCCGTGCTTGATGTGATGTAGAGGCTTTGGAATTCAATTTTCAGCATCTGGCTTACCTCTGACCTTTTAAAGGTATTCATTACTGTCCTTTACTTGAGGTTGGATTGCACTGGCTTATTTTATGCACACTTGGATCAAATATATTTGTATGGATAAGACACTTATTAGTCTCAAATGTGAAAGAAATACTACATACTCTATATAAAACATGACTTAAAAGGTTATTCCAATGTTACAAAACTCCCACACCAGTTTCTACCTCTCCTCCTACAGTGGGGCAGGATAATCTATGGTGCGTGTGTGTGTGTGTGTGTTTGACGGTCATTGGGTTGAGCCCCAGAGTTGTCTTATAGTGTCTGTATACGTCTGTAAATAAGATGCCTAACCCCTATCTGCTCTATGTACAGTAATTGTATTTATTAGTTAGTTCCTTACAAAAAAGGAATTGTACCAAACATTTTTGTGGAAGAGAATCGGGGACACTATATCGCAATTGAGGAGTGGCCCTTTAAGACTGTGCCTGTTCTCTGCTTAATCCTTTTAGTCAGATGTAGTTAAATGCAGTGTCAGTTATTCTCGAGAACGCTTGCTAACTTTGAGATCAAACCAACACAAGCGAAGCGGCTTTGTTGTAAGCGGTATTCGCCACTTTGTACTATGGAGCTAGGACTGTGTAGGAGTATATTTTGTGAATTTGACAAAAAGTGTATTGGCTTACATTTAGCTTGCAAAGCTCTATGCATTTAAGTTAATTGCTGTATTTGTTTAGGACATTCTGGAGAACGAGAGCATCAACCTGGATTGGATGTTCCGCTATTCACTCATAAATGACATAGTAAAGGTTTGTATTTACAGTGTGTGAATGCGTGTGTGCGTGTGTGTCTGTGCATCTTTTTTTACTTATGTGTAATAGACACAAATAATTCTTTACTAGTTTCAGGTTATTTATTAATCATGTTCTGCATCACAGGTTACAATATTTGAACAGAAAAATGCACTTTATTCGTTACTCATCGTGGGTGTATTTTTGACAATTATCTTCTGTCCACCTTTTGTCAGAAGGTAATTTTCTAGAACTCCAACTAAATTGCTCTACACAGAGGACTGTTGTCTTGGGGAACTATGGGAAGTTTGACTCATTCAACATTAAACATGAGTACATTGAGGGGCCCAATGGTCCCACAAAGGAATAAATTACAAAGCAATTCACATATATTACCAGTGAATGTGCTGTCACTCAAACACGGGCTGAGCAGGATATTCATTATACTTTCACTTGTGCAAACTCAAACCATATTTCTTCCATATGTGCAGATTTGTAATGTTTTCATGTATACTTTTCAGTAGGAAAAAATAATTCCACATGATGCTTAATTTAATGCCCCCCTCCACCAGGGAATGAACTACCTCCACAACAGTTATATCGGCTGCCATGGAAATCTGAAGTCATCTAATTGTGTGGTGGACAGTCGATTTGTTTTGAAAATCACGGATTATGGCTTGGCCAGCTTCCGCTCGTCCTGCGAGAATGACGACTCGCACACACTCTATGCAAGTAAGTCCATTTCATCCCGTCACCGTGGAGATTGTTAGGTCATGGAATGAAGTCTTCTTCGGTTGCACACAAATAACAGCGACTGTGCGAATGCCCGGGGAACTGCATCTCTTCAACGGCTGTGATGTCCTTGTGGCCCGTTTTTAGAGAAGCTATGGACAGCCCCAGAGTTGCTGATATATGACCACCACCCTCCACAGGGAACCCAGAAGGGCGACGTGTACAGTTTTGGAATAATACTGCAGGAGATCGCTCTGAGGAATGGCCCTTTCTATGTGGACGGCATGGACCTCAGTCCTAAAGGTAAACGCAACTGTCTTGAGCTAACTTGTGTTCCATTACTGTGAACAAGCATTCCATAGGGAGCTCAATTCCTGCCTCCAGTTTTGTGTTAGCGTCAATTAAACCATAAACAAAAACAAACTGGATACATCTTGTAGTATTATTCAAATCCCAGGCTATATTTGAAGAAAACATTGTTTTGTTGCAAGCATTATACATTATATTCTTCGCTTTACACAAATATCAAAACAAGTCACAGCTGGATGTCAGTATGTGTTCACTTTTACCAGCTTCTCAATTATTATTTAGTTCATTGATCATAAGTGACAGTATGAAAAGAGAATTGCAGTGTTGAAGAGCAGGAGGACAAATACTTCCTGGATCTAGTTCTCTTTCCCAGTTAGATGTGACAAGTTCCCATTGCCTCTTGTTCACATTTCCCCCCAAGGCTGATAGTTAAGAGTGCTGCTCATTCACAATCTCTTCCCAGCAGAGAGAGAAGACTGCCCTAGATGAATTAGGCAGATGTGCTCTGATTGGAAGATTCAGCTTCCACCTAAACTGATATATACACCCTGTTTTCTTTCAAATATATAGCATATGTGTATATTATAGTCCCATATGAACCTTTCACAAAGGTGCTGTAAAATATAATAAATGGCGAATAACATGGTGAAACACGATCAAGTGGACTCATACCCTACTAGAGGTAGGTGACAGCTAGGCTGGAGGGGGTGGTGTAAAATCACAGCTCCCGAGCACACTCTCCGCCCCCTGTGCACTACAGAGATCGTTCAGAAGGTGCGTAACGGCCAGAGGCCTTACTTCAGGCCCACTACAGACAACAGCTGCCACTGTGAGGAGCTGACCTTCCTCATGGAGGTGTGCTGGTCGGAGGACCCTGCCGAGAGGCCGGACTTCAGCCACATCAAGATCTACATCACCAAACTTAACAAGTGGGTCCCTGTCTTGTGCCTCCACACATCACTTCCACTCTGCATACGACAGTACATAAACAGGCATAGTTCAAGGAAGAAAGGCACTATAAGGAGCAGTAGAAGGTACAGAATGTACTTATGTTATACTTCACAGGAACACAATTGTACCTTTGAAGGTACATTATTTTACTTTATAGTACACATTTCACAAATGTACCCTCAAATGTACAACCGCGTTTCCGTTGGGGTACTAATATGTACCTTTTACATGCAAAAGCCTATTACTTTTGTACCCTAGTGATGCGGTTGTAACTTTTGTTGCACCTTTTCTGAGAGTGTACTGTACTCTGTGTCTGCAATATCCCTTTTTCGATTGGTTTAGAGTGTAGAGCTCTAACCTCCCTTTTTGGCCGCTACCGCCGCTGTGTTTCACAAGATATGTGGGCTGACGGGCGTCCAGCGGTGCTACACCCTCCATGTAATCTGTAATCAGGGAATGTATTTACACGTTTCAAGTGTGTTTATTGTGACCCATACACAAGCACGTACGGAGAATACATGTGAACGCAATGTCTGGCCGTCCAGGTTGCTTACACAAGATCACAACATGCGTCACGAGACACCAGTAGCTAGACGGTGATGAGACTCTAGAAAGCAGATCACACAGCCCTATGTCAAACTATATTAACGGTATGGAATGAACAGTGTAAACAACATATAAACCAAATGGAAGTACTATTAGACCGTGGGGGGCAGAAGTGTTGCATTGGGGGTAGTCAAAGGGATCCAGGTGACAGACAATAAGTACATTTGTTTGGAATGATTTGAGTAAATGTTATTAGTAGCTGGTTACAGGACCATCTGTGTATGTGTGTGTGTGTGTGTGTGGGTGGGAGGGGGGGGGTGGCATGAGGTGTTCAAAAGTCCTGACCGCTTGGGGGAAGCTGTTGCACAACCTTTAAATGTCACAGTAAAACGGTGTGTAGGCTACTGGCATTGTAGCATCAGTTACATAGGGCCAGCCGTGTGCCTATGCATTGGGAATGGACAGACTAAAAATGCACATGAATCCATTCACAAACCGTAACAAAATAGATTTCTTTGGATTTTTTAAACTGTAGTGCAAGTGAACACCACAGTGTGGCTGTTCTTTAACTACCGGGCTTTTCATCAACAAATGAGCGCCTTTGTAACGAACGCTTTCTAGAAGCTGATAGGTTGAAGAGGGTCGAACAGGAAGGGAAGCGCGTTCTGGAGACAATTTGAGATAAGAGGCTGTTTGGGATTCTTGACAGACAGCTGACAAGTGTTCTTGTTCTTGTTCATGACGCCTGCATGTCTGCATGTGCATGTGCATGCATGTCTCTGGAGGAGAGCACATTATTCTGGGATTGTTTCGATGAGCTCCTGAATCATTTATATGCATATATGTGTGTTTTCTATCTGCTGTGTAGTCAGGCTGGCAGAATGTTGCTCCCTGAGCAGGGCAAATGCCAGTCAAAAACACTCACTGTATGTCATTGTGGCCAATACAGTATGATAATCATAGCACACACACAGACACGCACACACCCACACACACAACATAACATAACATTTTGCTCTGAGCACGTGGCTAAATTAGAGGTGTGTGCTGCTTGTGTAATTCAAGCTTTGCATCAAGGTTAAACGAAGAAGACTCTCCAGAGCAATATAATATACAGAATGCAGATACTGCAGTAATACATGTGTCACCCTGCACTCATCCATTGATGTACATTGTAAACATGCATAGAGACTGGGCACACAGCAGCTCATTTGTGGTCACAATCGCCATCATGCCTCTTTCCAATCACTAGATTTGCCCGAGCTTCTTCACATAGTTACTGTAGATAGGATCTTCCTGCTGTGTGTCATTATATGCTGCACTATACTGTAAATAATGTGAAGCTATACTGCAGGAGACCATTTGTGTGATATTATATCAGATCCTCCGCCCTGCGATTATACATTTTACTACTTTTGCGGTCTGTTGACGGCAGACAGATTAATAGTGGGGTTTGCGTAGCCTGAGGAACATTATGACCTGGCTAAGAATCTAGAATCAGAAACATTTCTTCACAGATATAATTCCCTATCAGGTTACATCCTAATCTAAGTGAACCACCATACTTTGCTGACTAAGATGTTGTCTTGCCACCTCTTCCTGTGTAGCTGATATAGCATCATGGTCCACTTAAGATGGGGCCAGCGATGTATAGCTTCATGTGTCCAGTGGCTTGGCGAAGAGATCTCTGTATGATCTGTGTGTGTGTGTGTTAAAGGTGCTATGTGTATACAATTATCATCTTCTCCAAACCATTAGGGGTCAGCATTTCACCAGAATATTGTGGCGTTGTTGTCGCCATTTTCTCAGGCAATAATATTCATATGCCATATCAACAAGAAAACAGCCACAGTCAGCCAAACATAGCCATATAGAACGGTATAGGCTATGGTTTGCAGGCAACTGTAATGCGTCGGAGGCAGCGGTTGCATGCCATATGACAAAAACCAGGGAATAGCCTTGCTCTGTGTTTAATACATCCCATTACTGTTGGCAACCTGACAGAAAACAGAACACACACAGTCGCAGCATGGCAAAATAATTAGCGACAAAGGAACACATGATAAACTCCAATATGCTCTATATGTTTATTCTGGGGTGTGCTTGTAATGCGTCAACATGCGTCGCCAGTGCACTGGAATGACGATCCAGCGATCAGGCTGTAACTACGTATTGTATGAGCAAACTAGGCTATAGCTTCACTAGAATAATGTTGGTGTAATTAACTAAGATTAATTAGGATTCACCTAAAATCATTTAAATAGATTTTATGTCTCGAGCATATTACAATAGGCTACATATTCACTCAGACTTCACATCCTTGTGCAATCAGCGCTCGTGTAAAAATATTTTCCTGTGAACTGATTGAAATGCACAATATTTGTGTAATTAAGACATTTGCTGTAAAGAAATATTTTTCATATATGTATAAGCCATATATTTACAGTAACTCTGTTCTTATAATACATCCACGAGTATCTCTGTATTTCTTCTTCTCATGAGGGCAGCCTAAAAGCTAGTGACTCACCTTGCCCCTTAAGGTACAAAGTGGTATTACACGTATGGTACGAAACGGTGCCGTCTGTTCATTTCAGAAAATATCTCTACAATGCAGTACATACAGGTCTTTGATATATCATCAAGACTGATATTTCTTAAACTTTTCTTGATAATATTTGTTGATATTTTAATGTTTTTAGCTAAATATATTACACGTAGCACCTTTAAAGGATATACGGTTTCGGGACTCACTCATTTGATGAGATTACCATTGGATTGGATGAATGATTGCAAACTCTATTACGTTGTTTGTTTGTTGCCCATGATTCAGAATCCTTTGACGCCTTCACTGTCCAAAACAGTGAACAGCACATGGCTGCGATCCATCCAGCGCAGGCACACTCACTTCACTTTCATGTCTCCATCTAATGTTATTTCCCTCTTTAACGTAAACAACATGTGGGTGTATGTACGATGCACGAACATATGTGGAAAGGTACCAGGAGGGCACCGAAGCCTCTTAACGCTGGTGGAAGATGGATCACAAGATGTCGTTGCATATGTGTGTGTGTGCGCGTGTGTGCATGAATATGCTCTGAGTAGAAATATGAGACACACATATTATACAATACATGATATGAATATACAACACAGTATATTGGAATATTTAGAACTGAACCAGTAGTGTCTATGTCATGGCAGCTGGTGAAGGGATTTAAAAACACCAGTCACACAAGCTGAACGAGTCTCTTTGATTTGTTTAGGCATTCTTTAACCATTTTAATTTAACCAGACAGTGTGGCAGTTAAAAAACATACAAATTATACATCATATTAAATCGATTCATCAAATCATCATCTCATAATGCACTTCTATCTATTTTTGTATAATTGTGTTATTATGTGATGTAGACATTAAACATACGTTACCACCTCAAACTATTTACATTTGCTTTTTGCTTGAAGAACCAGTGTAAAATCAGGTTTTATGCCCTACTGTATATTTACTGTGTGTGTGTGTGTTTTCTTGACAGGGAGGGAAGCACCAGTATTCTTAACAACCTGCTGTCCAGAATGGAGCAGTATGCTAACAACCTGGAGAATCTGGTAGAAGAGAGAACACAAGCCTATCTGGAAGAGAAGAGGAAAGCCGAAAACCTCCTGTACCAAATATTACCACAGTAAGAAACTGAATGATATGATTTGTGTACATAATTAACCTTTCGATTGAAACCAGCATTAATACAAATGTTGTTGTTTTAGTTATAAACTCGGCGTGTAGCCTTAACACACATTTCTCTACTCCTCCCCATTGAATGCTCATCGGTTCACACAATTCTCTACTTCTTCCCCAATAGCCATTTGCACAGTGGTGTCTTCAAACATTATACAGTGACCTGGGGTGTAAATGTGAGGTTCAGCTTCAGTGTACCTTTTAAACAATCCAAAAGAAAAGTGATATTGCTGGTTATTACTGGTTTCTGGGCATTATTATTAATCAAATATTGCAAATTCCAAATGTTCGCTCATTGGCACAATCTGACTGCAGTAGATAGAAAAAAGTGGTAGAACTGGCGTGCAAACTACTCATTAGGAGAACCAGCAGAGCAGATGATATAGGAGCTCTCATAACATGACAGCCGCAAATAGCATGGAGCCTCCTTAATCCGTCTGCCTCGTTGCTTTTGTCTCACTAATTTATCCCTATTTGTCCTGTCAAAATATGCTCTTTAACCCAAAGCTTTCTCTCTACGCGGGAAGAAAAGACACAACTTTCCACAATAGTGAACTATGCTAGCAAGCAGAAAATGATATGCTAAGCGAGCAGAGTTGGCTAATTAACCCTTGTAAACGTCCACAACCGCCTTTGACATCCAAAGCTTAATAAGACCTCTGAACGGGCTAATGTTTCTCTGTAGGTTGTTCCTATGCGGACTACCATACAGTATGTAAATGAACATTGTGAGCGAAGGGTACTGACGTTACTCTGTTTGTGTAGCTCGGTAGCAGAGCAACTGAAGCGAGGAGAGACGGTGCAAGCCGAGGCATTTGACAGTGTCACCATTTACTTCAGTGACATCGTGGGCTTCACATCCATGTCAGCAGAGAGCACACCGCTACAGGTAAAGCCTGCAATCACTAGCCACTACAACAATGGACTGCCCGTCTTACACTACAACACATTTGGCTTGGTTTGAGCACATCACAGCATTTTGTTGTTTGGTGAGCATAGGAAAACGGTTTATCTCCCCAAAATAAATAATATTAAACCTTATTTTCCAATACAATTATTCCAATACCATAATCATGCATTTATAATGGAACAAGATAGGATTGACGATCAGGACAACTTGTTGTGATGTTCGTTGCTTTGCTGATATTCATACGGAGAAAGTGTTCACCCTTATCTGGTCTCTACCTACAGCATGTCTCATAGTTCCCTTGGAACATGTTCCCACTCACAGGCTACAACTCAAAATAGTTGTTAGAGGACGATAGCACTGACGCAGAGTTGAGTCACACATAACCACAGCAGATTTTTTCACTTTGGTCTCAGCGAGAGTCCATGGCCCTGGATAGTATCAAGGTGGTGCATGTCATATCCAATCAGTGGATTTGAAGTGACAATGAATAGTCCCAACACATGCGGGACAGAAATCTTAATTTTCGTATCTTTTGGATACAGTAGTGTGTTGTCTTAGCACCTTAGAGTGTGCTAGAAAGTACTAGAATCTTTACAATGTTATTCCAATAGAGCATTCAATGTTTGGTCTTGAAGATGAAAATAATTCTACCAACAAAGTACAGCATATCTGTGCAACATTCTCTTGTGAATTATTGCAATTCAAGAACAATAGCTGCACCATTGACAATGTATTGGTTGCTTCACAAGTTTTGTCTATATTGGTGCACTGGTAGCAAAATGGAACAGACCCATAATTAACACGAGCTATATGATTACCATAATTCGCTACTGTAATTCATAGTAGGTTGTCTCGCTACATTTGGTTTTCTGTCTCTGTCAGAACTACATAGTTAAATAAACTATACTCTTCCGTTCATTAGCAGTAATTCACATAAGCGACATGTGCAGAACGTCTGATACATAGGCCCATGGAAGCTTGTCAGCACTATCAAGAAGTGGGGTAGTAGTTTCCCATTGTCACTCACAAGACTGTAGACATTATTCCAGTAGTGCAGTGCTTTTTAAAAGCCAGACTTGTGCCATTTAGTTTTCCAACAAATTGCCCCAAAATAAGTATTAAGTCTGATTTGGTCAAAGAATGACAGTATGTAGTTGGTCATCGTGCATACACTATCAATCAAAATACCTCTCCTGTCAAGTAGGAAGGTCTTGATGCAGATACTGTAGCCAATGCCGTGTTCCAGATTTTACAGATGTTAAGGCTGGCTGTGACACTCAATAAACTACTGAAATGAAAAAACCTTATAAACTCTGTGTGTGTGTGTGTGTGTGTGTGTGTGTGTGTGTATACTGTATATATATTATTTTAGTGCATCCAAATGTGTTTAGCAATCTTTCCATTGTGATGTATTGATGTGTAAGATGGCTGTTTCATGGTCCTCTCGCTCTTCTGTCATTTTCTAGGTGGTGACATTGCTCAATGATCTGTACACATGCTTTGATGCTATTATTGACAACTTCGATGTTTACAAGGTAAGTTACATTCATTGTTTATGTTTATTATTCATTTGAAAAGGCTGAGGGTAGAACATTTGTTTACGTCCTAATAAATATTCTATTGTTTGCGTAGATAACTAGATAACATTCAAATATAAACATTGACTTACAAGTCTTCATCAACGTCTCGTAACCACACATCAGGTAGAGACGATTGGCGATGCGTACATGGTGGTGTCAGGTCTTCCTGTCCGGAACGGGAAGCTTCATGCCAGGGAGATCGCTGGGATGTCGCTGGCCTTGCTAGAGCAGGTCAGAACATTCAAGATTCGACACAGGCCCAATGACCAGTTAAGGCTCCGGATAGGAATACACACAGGTATGTTCACCTTCTCCTTATAGGCAGACATTGGCTTGAATCCTCATCACCCCAAAAGGTCGTGCTACATTAATCAAAGATACTGAATGGCTATAGCCAGGGTTGGGTAGGTTACTTTTTAAATGTAATGTGTTAAAGTTACTAGTTACCAGACTAAAATCATAATCAGTAACGTAATTTTTGGATTACCTAAATATAGTAACATAATCAGATGACTTTTCATTACTTTTAGATTACTTAATGCCTAAACATTTTTCTTTTAAATGCCATCAAAAGCAATTTACTGCGTTGGCGTTGCCAAATGTTTCTATTTTTGTGATCATGTATGTTGCTCAGGGGATCAAATTAAAGTAAGGAATCATTTTAATTATTGACTGACGTTAACGAAAGGTTAATAAGAGAACAGCCAATTGTTTTATGCATTTTTCTTCTGCAAACTTCCCTTTTATATTTGAAAGTAGCCCTTGAAGTAATCATCTAATTAAAAGAAAATACCTGTAATCTTAGTCCACTATTTTAGCTGGTAACTGTAATGGATTACTTTTCTTTTGTAATTAGTTACAAGTAACTAATTACATGTAATCAATTACTTCCCAACCCTGGCTATAGCTTCTCTATAGGGAGCTTCTGCACCCAATACTCACGGTAGTTAAATATGAGGTGCTCTACAACTAATTACATGCTCTCAAAAAATCAATAGGAGTAATTAGACTTCTTAGAGTTCTTTTTTCAACTATTGAAATACAGTATGTGAATGGCTAAATCTGATGAAATGTGCGTGCGTGTGTGCGTGCATGCGCGTTAGTGTTATATTTGGGTTGTCTGAAACTTCTAAACATTTCTGTGCAATAAATAATGTCACCTTTGTAATAATTAATTTTTGTCTATTGTTGAACTATATTGGGCTTCTTTTTAATAGGGCCTGTTTGTGCTGGCGTTGTTGGCCTGAAAATGCCCAGGTACTGCTTATTTGGTGACACTGTAAACACAGCATCACGGATGGAGTCAAATGGAGAGGGTAAGTCATTTAGCTTTTTCACGATACCATTTACCCAAGAAGTCTTATTATGTTGATTTGAAAGCAAATACTTGCCTGTTTTAATCAAGACAAAACCAATTCCCATTAATTGTATGTAATGCATTTTAAATACGACTCATTTGTATTGCAAACAAGTTAGTGTTAGGCTATATCCCCTTGAATAGTTTTCCATTTGACTTTCCACTTAATATATGCAGTGTTGGTGCACTTATGTGCCTATCAGCTGCATGAACATGTTGCAGCTTAATCCTGAATGGCATGTTGTGGCATTAAGATAAGAAGCTTTTTTTATTAGTTGAAATCATGTGCAGTTATTTGGCATTAAAATAGACTAACTCTCCTCAATATTAAAATGGAAAGCACAAAATAAACACTATTTGGGGACAACATTGCAAAGCCAAATATTCAAAGATTCCACCAAATCATTAATTTAATCTTTACATTTCCAATATGATTCCTAAAATCTTGTTACATTTGAAAAGAGGAACATTGTACTTTATTAGAAATGTAGTACAAATAGCCACATCACATGCTTTCATGACCCTTCCTAACTGGCAGGAACTATAGTGTAATGATATCATGGTTAGACATTTTGTGAGCAGCTCATCACATTTATTGATTAACTACCAAGTTGCTTCCTGTATTGTTCCTCTACTGATAAATAATGTATAGCACTTATAGCCCACCACCCTTACCCAGCAATAAACTGTGCAGCATAAGGCATCAACAGCAGGAATCATGCCCTCACATCTCTGCATTGTAGACAATGTTAATACAGCCATGTTCCTGTAGAAACATCAATCAGAATGTTCGATGCTTGGATGTATTGCCAAGACAGTTCCATGCATCTGTTATACAGTATATTCTGAGGTCCTAAGGATGACCATGGTGTAATGACACTTTCAAATGGAACTTTTCACCCACACAATCTCAGCATTTGTCTGTTGTGTTCTGTAGCCTTGAAGATCCACGTATCATCAGCCACAAAAGAAGTGCTTGATGAGTTTGGCTACTTTGATCTTCAGTTACGAGGGGATATAGAAATGAAGGTAAACTTGTAAGATAGTGTATTTTCAACTGTTGTCTAATGGAAAATGTTTTAGATGAGCTTTATTGCACTTTAGCAGGTTTAATATCATTAAAGGAACTGAAGCATAGGTCTACAGCAAATATCACACACCACAACCTCCCACCCAACCCCCACCTCGTCTCCATTGATGAACATATTGATTTGTTTTTCCAGGGCAAAGGCAAAATGAGAACCTACTGGCTTCTTGGGGAGAAGACTGATGTGTATGTTATATGAGAGGCTTGCTGATTATGGGACAGTGGAAGAACAGCAGAGAACTACACATGCTCACGTGGCAAAGCCATTTCTTTATTTGTTCTAGAATAAGTTTCTATATAGGTAATTCCCTACAGTGAAGGACATGATAGAAATAAAGGGAATTTCAGGTATATTTCTTACCTGCATATTGTAACTGCAACAACAACAAAAAAATATAAGATTTTTTTTTCTACGAAGAGCCTTCGTGTCCTAAGAGTGAATAATTTTCAATGATGAATTCTTATTTTTTGTGCTTTCTATATAGAGATTTGTATAATGTGTTTGGGAGTCAATGATGTATTAATATTTCCTGCAAACGTTCTTTCAGGAGGCACAGTGTTATGATCAAGGTCAATGCAGAGGTCAGTGTTCAACAGTGGTGTTATACAGTACAATATGTATATATGTATATCCAAGATAATGTAAGATATTTTGTTCAATAAACTGAGTAAAATATATATATTTTTTGTATTTATTGACATGGGACCATTTTTGAATGTGGATAGTGAAACAGATAATGTTATCATTAGAATATAAGGTGAAATAGTATTTTTGTATATTTGTAGTTCTATTACTGTAAGTCTCTTCCTTAAAAAAGGAGATGTATGCTGTACACGGGTTTATGTCTAATTTACCCCAGAAATAAATGTGTAAACGTTCTTTTGCTGTCCCCTACAATATTTTATGTTCCGCAAAAGAATTACCATCACTGTAGGTATACATTTCAAGAGCTAATGCACCATGTGTGCAATTGAGACCAAAGAACAGTCTACCTATCACAACCTACAGGGAAACATCTTTCTGAATACAGCACCTGGGAGTTTATATATAGCACTGCACTCTTCCATTTTTATACCATTACATTTACATTTTGCAATTGGCTCAATCCTAATTAGGTGTCTTTGAACGTATTGCCATGCTTGTTTACATTTTCACATGACAGTATGTTGCGACGTTTTCAGTTTTACAAATATTATCAGTAGTGTTTCCGACAGCGGTATACGATAATCCAAGTAGCACTCGGATGTAATAACACGACAGCAAAGCAACACAATATATGTGAGCAGAAGCCGGCAGCTGTGATGACATCACCTCTCGTTAGACACCCATTATCAGCGGAGAAACGGGAGCATGGCTGTTTGTGTGTGTGTGTGTGTGTGTGTGTGCGTGCGCGCACATGCAGGCATGTCTACATCTCTGTAGGGGGAAATTCTGCATTACTGTAATTACCACCCATTCTGTCATGCTGACATGTCCCCCAGTACTGTTTGAGGCGTCAGTGAGGATTGAGGTGGGTCAAACGCTAAATGCTTCAGACTACATGATGCCCTATTAACTTTTCATAGGCAGACTTTGTATCACAGTCTTCCTGGCCAACATCTCTGTGCAGGTGTATTTCTACATGCAAATTCCTAATATTTATTTTGCATTAAAAGCTAATTTGAGTACATCCCATGGCGCTGTCTGCTACACAAAATGTCCTAGGGGAATTAATTGTTTTCAAAGCTACTTTACATAAAATTACTAATTAATTGTTGCATGTTTACTCCCCTGCTAATGTCCACTTGCTAAGACATTAGCAGGAAATTGGGCAAATGCTGATGTAAATGGGGTATATTACACAAGCCATTTGATTCTCATATTCAATTTAAATGTATTATTATTATTTCATTTTTAAACTTTTTATTTATATAAGAAATGTAAAATAAGATGACCGAAGACACACAATGATAATATGATTATCAGAACAAAGAAGACATTGGAATAAGGTAATAAATAAAGTAACTAAGTACTGTCATTTATGCAACATTAGATTTAGTGTATGAAGGGCTTATTGTTTTGTTTCATCCCATGAAATGTTTTGGGAGAAAAAATACCGGTACATGAATCTGGCCCAAGAATAACTTGTCACCATAGCTACCTCCTGCTAATCCCGGCTGAAAGCTCAGGAAGGATAATTGTGTTTTGATTGACACAGCACACACCTGAATCTGTGCCATACAGCGTGTTGTATGAATATTCCCATTGACATATTTCAGATCTCTACTTCAGAGGTTTGTAAGCTCACTTTCCTCTCTTCTGTGAGTCTGACAAGGTCTTCTTGTCATTTGTCCAAGGACAACAGCACGGTTTGTTGCCCAGTATACGAGGAGAATGGAGAATACAGCCTGCTGTTTGACACAGCTGAATTGCAATGATTAGCGGTTGGGAACCCAACTGTGAACTGAGAGAGAAAACTACAGCAGGAAGTGGAACTACAGCCAGCTCAGAACCAAATCAGTATCAGTACTCTTCTGGTATAAATACAAACATACTGTATACTTTACAAGAACCTCCCTGCTGGAGAGTTAAGAGTTAAAGTGTGTTATTACAACTCTCTAATTAAAGGTGACATGACATAATAGTTACATTTTGTTACATAAATAAAATGTCTTGTTAAGTTATCGACTAAGAGTGAAATTCCAGGCGCGAATGTATGCATTCAGGAATTTAAAATAACAGTTTGATATGAATGAACAAAACATGAGAAAATATGAAAAAGAAAACCATACATTCTAAATTCAATAGACTATAGAGTGATGTGATATATTTTCTAAAACAAGTAAGAATTCTGAACTAAGAATCTGAACTGCTTATTACTGAACTAGCTGCTGAATAGTGAAGCACACTTATAAACCGGTATGCTGGCTTTACTGAATCATTTCTTAAGTGGGAGTTCATCAACCTCATCCAACTGCTGTGTAACCGGTGTGCTGAAAGCAGAGGACTTTCTGAAATGGTTGCCTGAGTTCCGTACACCAGTCACGCCCTGAGGATTTGAGAAAGTCAATATTTTATTGCAGAACAATTTGCAACAACAAATACATGACACATAGCTAAAGTATATGCAGCATCCATTGCTATGCAGGAACTGGAAACACTATTAGTCAGTTTCACAGACATGGACCTAGTCCAAGACTAAAAGAAAAATTCAGTGAAGAAATAAATGTGGTCTAACATACCTGTATGCGCTGGTGGTTCTCACTCCAAAACGTAGCAGCTTGGTCTGTCATGTAGTCACTGTCCTGTCAGCCACAACAACAATGCATTGTTATGATACCATGCATTGGATAGTGTAACAATCCTAGCCACGTTGTGTCAATAAAGGTAATGCATACAGTATGTAGGCATTTATTAAATATACCATGTCCTCACATTTGTTGTCTCACGCACAACAGGAACAAATCCATCAGCATGGAAATCAATTTGAGTGGTGGAGCGATAGTCTGTTTCGATGGTGGGTGGGTTGAGGTTCTCAAGTACCCTCTCTCTATGAAAGTCAAAGGACGACATCGGTAGATTAGAACAGGACAATTGCTGCACATACAATTACAAATATAATGTGATGATTAGCAGAGGGACTACTGTGAGTGTTGTAAAAGCTTTTATTTGATCTAAGTCCATGACGATTGTCTGATGTGATATAAGCCACCGTAGGCTTAAACCCCATCAAGGAAAACTGTACAACCGCCTCTAAAAACAAACTCTTCAAACCCCTAGTCTGGCCGGCATAGTAAAACTAGTGCTGTGTATTGAAAATGGTGTTTATTTAAATATAACACCAGATAGCCTAAAATCTTTTTTCGCTGGTGAGGTCAGGAAACTAGCAAGGATAAAGCAAGTACGGTATGTATTATTTAAATGTTTTTTAAGAAATTGTCATTGCACAACCTTCTACTGCAGGAAAGAAAATGATCACAATGGACCTGATATTTTGTAGGCTAATTCAAATCTGCCTATACAGTACAATTTGATAAAAACAAATATAGTGCTGAATATACCTTCTGTGGTATTTACCTAAATTCCCTCCCACCATGTTAACTTTGGGCTAAAATCAACTTGACAATAAAATAAAATACAAAATACACATTACCTTATCGTCAGCGTGAGGTATTTCTCCACAAGCTCACCTCTAATTCCTGAACCATGAAAAAGGCAAAATAAAGGTCAAACTGACAGAAAGATAGATACACAGAGAGAGGGAGAGAGTGCAGAAAACAACCTAGAAGACGTTCATCAAAAGATAAAAACAAGCTACCGAAGGTCGCAGTGACCTTCAATTATGTTTTAAAATATTCTTCCACGTAGGTTAAAAGAAAAAGCCTTTCAGACATTTCCAAGCACAAGATTGCTTAATAGCTTATGGGAAAAAGATGAAACAGAACTGTTATAGATAATAGTACCTTGTGTCCTCACCCCTGGACTATTGTGAGGAGTGAGGTATGCTTTCATTGTTGTGACATCGTCCATTTTTGAGGCAATATTCATTGTAAGAATATCTCGGTGTCCATCTTTCTGGATTTGGGTTCTGGTCTTGGTGTCAAGAACTGCAACAGCCCTCTACAGTAAATCGACAGGTACTGTAAGTGATAAAACATATTTCTCTCTCTCCCTCTCTCCCTCTCTGTCTCTCTCAATCTCTGTCACACACACATGCACGCACACACACAGACAATAAATGCTCAGGAACACAGTTTAACACACATTGAGATGTTATTACATTGCACTTATGATAAGTCATTGTTTATATTTACATGCCAGCTTTAACCATCCTGTGTTTGTTTCATCTGTGTTCCCAATCATAAATAAATACTAGTATTTATTCTAATCCCAGTCATATCTATTCCCAAATACTAGTATCTATTCTAATAACCATAGTATATGGGTGATTCTACAGAATTGGTTTAAATTCAGGGTTGTAAACATTTTTTTTTTTTGTATTTTAGCAAACATTTTACCTTATATGTTACACCATATCTAAGACATACATAACAACAAAATAACGGTCAATTTTCATGTAGTATTTCTATCATTTTCAAGAATGACTTTCCTCTCCCCAAATGTGTCACTACCGAAACATTGTATAGAATGTTAGAAAAAAAGAAATATAGTCACTGAAGTAGATTTTGCTTTCATCCTCTACAAAATAATTATTTTTAAGAATTGATTTACAATTTATATACAGCAGAGAAAATAAAAAGTAATATTTTTAAGAAATACCTGGAGGTCAGAGTCCTTCTCAAAAAGTAAGATAAAGGGGGTTGAAATACCTGGAGGTCAGAGTCCTTCT
>JAODUK010081382.1:0-15425 GCA_027564635.1 Typhlichthys eigenmanni
TCGCACAATGTTCGGCTAATCTGACATGGTAACAATCGTGAGAGACAAAAAAGTCGTGTAGTGGATACCCGGCATAAGATTGTCTTAGTTTACAGTAGGGGTGCACAATATATATCGACTCGTTATCGCAATATCATATCGAAAATGTTGCAGGAAGTGCAATATTCACTTTATTTGGTAGAGAGATGCGTCCATTGGCTGTTTGGCTTAGTTGTGTTCGATAGACAGAAAAGTAAGATGTGTGGCTGAAGCTAATGACATAATAGAGATCGAAGAGGAAACATTAGTGGCCAAAAATAATGCCTCCTCCGTAGCTTGGAATTACTGTCCAATATGACTCTCATGTGAAAATGTGTTGTTTTTATATAAATATATTTTGATGCATTTTCCCATAACCTTCGTGTTTTTACTTATGTTTAAAAAATATAGAAAATATTATCGATATTGCAATTTTCATTTTCATCAATATCACATTTTATCAATATCGTTCACCCCTAGTTTACAGGCTAGACATAAATAATGTTGTATGCCCCTGATTGGTAGCATTTCCAGGTCACTGTGAATAAAGTGTGTGTGTGTACAAGGGCCACACATGTAAGGCTGTGCATTTATTATTTAATTATTAATTTTAATTGTGATTAAACAATGTTTTCGCCAGAAGCAAGTTAGCCACGCCCATGGGCGGGTCATGTCGGACAGCTGACCCACATGGCTCTGAGCTGACCGTAACACCAGAGACGACCAACATTGTGCCATGAACAATGAAAACAGCAGGCTATAGCTACCTGGTGGTTTCAGTTTCTCATTTAAATCTAGTAGCCTACTATTTAATTTTAAAAGAAATAAAACTGTTTACTGTCTGCAGCCGGTACATTCCCACGGCAAAGGCAGTAGTTCTTGTTTATCCGAATGTGTGGCGCGTAGCAACCTATTTCGGCCTTTTGATTATTCAGATTGCCTGTCAATTAGTGGTGCAACGGATCACAAAACTCACAGTTCGGATCGTGTCACGGTTTTGATCCAATGATCGGAGGGCAAAATAAGACACAAAGTAGCATGTAGCCTGCAATACCGGTGTGCATATATCGGAATTTTTTCAAAAGAGATAATATTGTTTATATCAATATAGTTATATTATGCATTTATTCATGACTTTTTCGATTTGTTTGTCTCTCCCTCCATGCCTGCACATAGTGCGTTGAGAGTTTCAAAGGGGTTGAATGTTTAGCTCACTTTATAGAAAATACCGATATATAGTGTATCGGTATTCAACCTCAATATATCGGGATATTATTTTTGGTCCATATCGCCCAGCCCTAGGCGCTCGTACAACTTGTTTTAAAACAACATCACACGCGAGGTTGTGCTGTTGCGGCTGCGTGCTGAAGTCGAAGAATACCACAGGCATGCAGATATTAAATAATAGTATTCATAGATTCCATGTGATGTCACTGTAAGTTATCGGCGCCATATTTGAGTCCTGTCGGCTACGCAACTCTCATCTCTACCATAGAACTATCAGAGATAACGAAGGAAGATGATCCATGAAACAAAATGTTCATACAGTATGCCAAACTAGCTAACGTTATTATGTTATACTTTTATTGACTCCAATTCATAACTGCTTCGACATGTTGTCACTCAATTTTAGTAATCATGTCCTTAAATTATAACGTACCAGTGTTGTTAAGGGGTCCGACTAATAAATATGCTACCTGTAGTGGGGAAAACTATTTATTAGGCTACGATGTATTAGTGTGTGTGTGTGTGTGTATATATATGTATGTGTGTGTGTGTGCATATGTGTGTGTGCGTACACACACCATCCCGCCGTCAGCCTACCTTTTGTGATAAGATAACAGTTTGCTGTGTACTCTGTAATATTTGGTCTTCCCACACAGAATGGACGGGCAGTAGTTGCTTACTATGTCAAATGTATACATTACGATTTCCCTTCCTGTAATACACATGACTTCTTCCTAGTTTTGTTTCTTTGAGTTGTTGTTTTAATACCACTGTAACCTCTGGACTACAATGCACAACAAAATATTCTGCACAATCTAAGCTTTTTGAATATGTAGAGTATGATTCACTGATATCAGATGAATGCATCTATACACAAATACATCAACATTAACAATAAAGACAATAGCTATCTTTCAAACATTTCATTTATTATCAATAATATACAATACATCACATTTAACTTTAATGTATAGAGATATATTTCAACTGCCAGTGTTGAGAACCTGGAATGGTTGACCTTTCTTTCACAGTTTAACCCTCGCGCTGTCCTATGGGTCAAAATGACCCGGTGCACTTGCCAGTAGCGGGCAGCAACCACAACACGGACATATGACGTTCCGCGGTTTGCTCCCCCTGCTGCTAGTCTGCTGAAATGCCTTAGGACAGTGGGAGGGTTAAAAAAAAAAAACACACATCTTTCCAAAGTCGATGAGTAATCATATTAAATAATCGGGATTTCAATATTGACCAAAATAATCCTGATTATTATTTCCGTAATCGAGCAGCCCTACACATTGCTTAACATCATCATCTTGTGTTGCCTTCTGTTGACCTGTGTGGATCTATCAGGCATACGTAGCATCATTATTAGCTGCGCTGATCGATTTATCTTGTCCCTGTGTGTGTGTGTGTGTATTTAAACCTATACCTAGGCATGGGACGGTATGAAAATGAAATATCACGATTATCCTGACCAGAATAATTGCGATAGACAATATTATTGCGATTATTTCTTATTTTATTATTAAACTTAAAATGGCACTAAAACATATATAATCACTTTATCTGACATTTTGTTAAGAAACAATCATTTGTATTATCATGACACATATGTACTGTATCTTATTTGTGTGATTCTTTTTGTTTTGAAACCAGTATTTCAACAAATCAGATATATTTTTTATGTGGGGGACACAATGGGTAAGCCAAGCCTTCAGCCATGGTGGTGACTAGAAAGTTGCAGGCTAATAAATACATTACTAAATCAATACAACTGGACTGTACAAGTAAGCTAGACAGCTTTTTTTCAAGTTACTTATTTGAGGATATTTATGATTATCACAATAATGGACATTCACCACGATACAATTATCGTCAGTATTTGTATCGCGCTAAACGATATCGTATATTGTCCCATCCCTACTTATACCCCATAACTGCCAGTATATTTCCCCCCTCGCTATGAAATTCTTATTTGCAGTTGTGTTGCTGTGCTGCATGCTTTGCTGATTCCCAGCTGATAAGACCAATATTAAGTGTGTGTGTGTGTGTGCGTGTGTGTGTGTGTGTGTGAGAGAGAAACATTTTACTTGGCTTGAAGGCAGTGATTGGTTAGCTGGAATGACTCTGTTATTGCTCTGGGCACAACTCCCAGAGAACAGTGTGTGCACATGTGCAAGTCTGGTATGTGTGTTTCTCAGTGTGTGTTTATTGGAGGAGGAGGAGGGGGGGGGGGGGTGTGAATCTACCTAACCTATTATTCTTTACCTCGCAAATACTGTGACCCAAATACAGATGATACTGCTAATGGACTGCTACTTAGCTTTAGCCCCTGAAGCACTGTTGATAGTTCCAAGACAGCGCAGCGAATTGATAATGGATATAGCTATAGCTTCAAAGTGCGTCAGCTATAGCTTCACCGAGCCGTATCCTAAGCCTCACGTCGTCAACCTCTCCCACGGCCCAGCCCTCAACGAATGTCGTGTTTTCTAATTTTCCCCGCTGCCCCAGCCAGGTCCTCAGGCTGCCATAGATCTCTCTCTGTCAACAGCTAATTGGTTGACCCGCAGGGCATCCTGTATCACACCACACCGCCATTCATTGGCTAACGTGCACTCTGCCATATATGTCATTCGTCATTGGCTGTGACGGATACAAATTGTCATGTTTTTAACCTTTTTGGTGGGAATATAATTCTTTGTAGAATTTCTTTTTCGAAATATGACGCACTAGAAATGTATGCATGATTTATGGGTATATTGATTAGTGTGCCTCTCTATTCAATCATTTATAAGACATGGTCATATCTTTTTTTTCCCATTTTGATATAACAAGATTTTAATTAATGTATTTATTTGTTGCAGAGATATTCTCTGTATGAATGTTCTCGCTTCACTGCTTTTCCATTAGCAGCTGCAGGCTACACTGCTGCATGCTTCATTTACATTTGAGGAAGAACAATCTGGAACACGTGTGTCCACAAGTGGCCGTATAATTCTCTCTTGTTTCCCCGCCGGCGGCTGTGTCAAATCAGGCGTCCATTTTAAAGCAACGCACCAGTGAAAGGATTTGTAGGGTGCGTGCGTGTGTGTGTGTGTGTGTGTGTGTATGGGGGGGTGGGGGGTAAGTGGAGTTACTGGCACAATGCAGCGTTAATATTTTTCAACGTTTCAGGGAAGCATTTGGTGGTATTGCAGTCTTGAATGTTTGCCAGCTCCTTTTATACCCCTCCTTTTACAGTTGGCTTTCCCTGTCGTCTCCTGTATGCTCCTCAGGACAAGTCTTAATTTGTTAGGAGTATTACTGCCGTGCACCAGCACTTTAGCTAGGGGGCGGGGGGGGGGATGTTGAGAACAGCCTCCGCAATAGCGAAGCACATGCGTGCAAACACGCACGCGCGGTGCGCGCACAAACATAGAGCGTCGCCCACGCCATTCAAAAGCTGTCAGGTGGAATTCTTCAACAAGTGCATTCGCAGTGGTGCCGGTTCATACAGCGGCGGGGGAGCGGGGGATTGGGGGGTGGATGAGTGACTGCTGCTCGCTTGAGGCTGAACTGTCTGCATATTTGCACAGCGGAGGCCTCAAAAGGACGCGCGCCACACAAAACGGTTTTAAACACAGCAGCCTGCGACGCATATACTGTAGGTTTTGAGGGACTCTATTGAGACTTGACGGGTGTGTTTGCGTTCTACGTTTTAGTTGAGGACGCTTATCTGATTTGTTGCAAACGATGAGTATACAGAAGCTGTGTGTACTAGAGCTTGTGACTGTATACTGTATATATATATATATATATATATGTGTGTTTGTACTGGGAGTGCATTGCACTCATCTGTTTTGTGTAAGATGGAAAGCAGGTCTTGGCTTTCACAGAATAGCACTACACAACCGCCTAGAGAGAAGTAACCCAAGACAGCACCCCTGCCCCTACACACACACCAAAATAATGCTCTCTCTCTCTCTCTCTACCTGCCACTCACTTTCTCTCCCTTATGAAGTGTGAGGCCAAACACAGGCCCTCAGTGCCGGATCAGGCTCTCGCTATCGATTGACTTTATTTATGTGTTTGTTTATTTATTTAAAAGGCCTTGAACCCCCTCAGTCTCTCGAGTGTACTTATGTGCCACCGCACACACACACACACACACACGCACACACACACACGCACACACACCCACCCACAGTACATCCTGCATTGGTGTGCTCATGTGTTTAGCCAGGAGGGGCTGCAAGTCAGCAAAACCGGAATTGTGCCGTTCACAAACCCCCGGTGTCAGTGTGTGTGCGTGTGCGTGTGTGTGCGTGTGTGTGTAACGTGCGTGCGTCTGTAACGCAGGCCACATTAGCTCATGCGTGTGCACAAGTGGCGTGGCTGCAACAACAATCAGCAGACCTTATATTGTCTGGCCAGACCATATAAGGTCCACCAGACCTTTATGAAGGTCCACCAGACCCATTCTGGTCAACCAGAATGGATTTGTGCAGCCTACTTTGGTCCAGTTTTGTGTTCTCAACACTGTGTGCTTGTGCTTCATTATTTGACAGTAATCTGAGAGAATAATATTTGTAGCGCAGTGAGCGATGTGTTGAGTTGTTAGCTTAAAGGTATAGTCAAGCTAATTGTAAGCTAATACTGTACACATTTAGTCAACTTCACCAAATATCTCCTAGCATTTTGCGAAATTACTGTTCTCTGTGAATGTTGATAAAATAATCCGATACTTGTGCATAACCCTGGCTCCGTAAATAGAAACATAAACAAAGAACACCGCTCATATCATCAAAGCCATAGTATACGCTTTGCTTCACATTGTGTTTCTATGTGTGGGGCGGAGGAATGTTGTTTTTATTTGAGTTCAAATAAGAATGACTTAACCTGCCTTTAACTGACACTGTGATATACCGTATGTCACAAGGGCCATATTTTCAAACCTCAACAATGTGTGTGTGCGTGTGCGTGTGTAGGTGTGTGCTTCAGTCTTTGTGCACAGGCATTAGCAATCTGTTTTTTTTTAGGTCTCTTGTCTATTTGTGAGTGTGTGTGTGTGTGTGTGTGTAATGTATCAAACCCACTCGTCCAGATCATATAGCCAGCAAACAGGCCTGACGTGATTAAGGCTTTTCAGTTGGCACGGCAACAGCCAGAGGTGTCCCAACTTACCTGCCATGCTCAAGAGATTTATGGATCTATTGGCACAAAACAAAATAAAAAAAAAATGTTCTTCGCTACCTGTCATGAGCTTGTCAAGGCATTGATTTTGCGTGTGTGTGTGTGTGTGTGTGTGTGTCTCAGTGATGCCTCAGAGTCTGAATCCCAGTGTGTGTTAGCTACTCACCAGTGGATCTACGCCCAGTGCATTAGCAGGCAATAAATGTGGGCTTAGACACAGAGCTAAGCTCTGCCTCGTTCTCATGCAGTTTCTCTATGTATTTATGTATGTGTTGGTCCTCACAAGCTCTCTGTGAGGACCAACCAGTTATTGCTCATTCTGTATGAGCCCTTCTGCTGATAGCTTCACCATCTGACTTCCATCTGCATCCTTTAACCTCTTATATTCTCTTCTCTAAAGGCTATAGGCTCCGCACTATCTAACCAGGACCTAAGAGAGACACTGTATGTCTGCTCCTCAATCTGCACAGCACAGCCTGCCCCCTCACATATATGAACACCCTGTGAAAACCAATGGAGACACTGTAATATGTTTCCAAATGAAAAGTTGACCAAGTGGGTTTTAAAGCTGCGTTCTGATAAATGAACACCACACGTAATGGAAAGTCGATTGTTAATAAAAGCACTTTCATTTTATACTTTACAAAATGTTAAAGTTGAGTGATTGAGTGGTTTTCAGAAAGACTGATATCTGCTTAATAGCTATTATTGCATATCAAATTATTGAAAGTGTTCTTCAAACAAAAGACCAGCAAAGCCTTGCTGGCTGTGTTTAATTGGGCAGGCACCATTGGAAGGGGATTGTCTTCCGGAACGGCGACACGAAACCGTGGACGTTTGTATCACGGTTTCGGTCTCGGTTTCAGAACCGTTACACCCCCAGTAGTTTAGATAGGTACATGTTTGAACTGCACAACTGACAACATATTGTAAATGTGCAATGTCCATCGTGCGCTTTTCTCTTTTGATCTCCGTCTGTCCTCCCACCTCTCTCATCAGCATGCAGAGGCTTCAGTATGACCTATTAAAAGTCATTTGTCAAATTGCAGCCAAGTGGTTTCGCTGCAATCAGACTCAACATGAATATGTTCTGACGTGTGTTCCCCCCCCCCTCTGCTGAGCGCCTAAAGACCTGTGACAAGCCCCAGCCTTTTTGAATAGTAATACAGTTAGTGCTAATATGTTTAGCTGGAGCGCGCACGCACACACACACACACACACACACACACACACACACACACAAACAGGATGTACTCGTGCACTGTCAGCAGAATGACACAATCTCCATATTCAGATGATGTAGTACCTGACAGTCATGGCAAGTGGGACCGTTGCTGCTGATCACACGCAATCCTGTCACCCAACAACGTTCCTCTGTTTGTGTGTGTGTGTGTGTGTGTACATGTATGTATGTATGTACGTACATACATACATACATGCATACACGTGTTTGTTTTTTGCGTCTGAAGGAAAGGCCATACACATTTGGATATATGCTATATACTATGGAATTTTTGTATTTGCAGGCTGACTCGATAGATGATGCATATATTTGTGTACTCCCAATTGGAGGCTTTTATCCCACCAAGTTGTAAAAACAACACCAACTTGTCAGTTAAATAAAATAAACTTAGATAAACTTTTTATTTAGCGGCATTAAAAACAGGTCACACTATTAACATCCCGAAAGCTCACCCAAACACCAACACTATAATCCCCAAAACTAGGAATGAAAGAAACACATGGAGCTAAATAAATTTATTTTCGAGTGTGGTTATTGTGTTGTATTATTATCTTCTACAGTTTAAGCCTTAGGCACTCTTTGCAGCAGAGTGAATACCCCATATGTTACTGTTTATGCCACACATTTGCAATGCAAATCCTGTACGCCACAGATAGGCTCTTAAGCCTGTTTTAGTTTTTATTAAAAAAAAATGTAATGCAGCCCATGCAAAGGCCATATTTTCAAACCACAACAATGTGTTGTGTGTTCTTGTGTGTGTGCGTGTGCACGTATGTTCAGTATGCCTTAATGACTTCCCAGATGGTCGTGGAAGCACCCAGACTGGATTGGTACACTGGAGCACTTTGGCACGTTATACTGTACAAAGCCACAGCCTAATTCAAAGGACATACAGGTTATGCCCCTCTGCGTTTTATACAGTAGTGTGTTTAAAGACTGAGCTGTTTTCTAATGTTTTTCCTGATCCTTGTCCTGCCTTTATTACAGTGTAAAAGCTGACAGCCAAACAACAACATGCTGGTTTATTTTACCAGTCAGTCATCTAACAGCTATTTACAACTTCTATTGTATCATATTTTGTTTTCTGTCTGTACTTCTGGCAGTCTCCTTGTTGCACTGAACTCCTTAACACAATCTTGCTTTTGACTATAAAGACCGGTCTGTTTTTCTCCGTTGATATAAAGAGCTAGAGTTGACTAGCTACACACACACACACACACACACACACACACACACACACACACACACACACACACAATACTGGCTTCATGGAGCTGAACAGACCATACTGTCTTTGGTGTTATATGAGGCAGGGGAACTAGACTAGAGTCAGCAGTTAGTACTGCAGAGCTATGTGCGGTTTATGAGCCCTGTCCGCCTGAAAGCTAGCCGTGCGTAGTGTTGCCCTGGCCGCCTGAATGTTAGCCTTGCGTAGTATTGCCTTGGCCGCCTGAATGTTAGCCTTGCGTAGTATTGCCCTGGCCGCCTGAATGTTAGCCTTGCGTAGTGTTGCCCTGGCCGCCTGCTCGACCGTGTGCTAGCGTAACGTAGCGCAGCCATATTACAACATGTGCTGTGCACATTTATGGTTGATGAGTTTGTAATGCTCCTCAAAAGAAATGCTAGCAGTATGGCACTATTCCTCTTAAATTCCCATTTAGCTAAACATTCATAGCATTATGCTGTGAATTACAGTTTACACTGTAAACAATTGGTTTTCCTATTCCTACTATTCTTTTTCTGTATTTCAAAATGATAGGAAATCATATTCAAGATACTGTAAAATGTTTTTTTTTAAAATGTGTCATGTGATTTAACAAAAGCATTCTGTATAAATTGAATACATTAAATATGTTTTTTTAAACTGCTTTTAAATTACAATTTAACAGAACTATCTGTGAAAAAAAGATGTATGTCCCTTTTAAACTGTTGACTGAGCGACCAGTCACAGGCCACAACAGGAGCGTCGTTTCTGCATTTTGTGCCAAACCATGAAGGAAAACCAGCTCAAGATTAGAAGGGATTCACAAATCACACATCCAAATGTTATACTGCATCCCTAAAAGCTGTCTAAATTAACTCTGTAGAACTCTTTATGTGTATATGTGAATGGTCTTACATTTATGTTTTTAATATAATAACAATAATGATCTGTACTAAAACATTTATAAAAGTCATTATCATTTTTGAAGGGTTATGGCTGGATTCTTACAAGGAATTATAAAGATTTTGTTGTAAAAATACAGAATAATATGTTAATGGTATAGAGCATTACCTTTTTTATCAACATTTTTTTTCTGGGGCCACTGCTATATATCATGTTTTCATACCTTGTCCAAGACATTGCACTATTTTTCGCTTTTCCACAGCAGAGAGATCCTTTTTCTTTCCCATATTGCTTGAAACCTGTGGCCTGTTTAATAACGTGGAACATCCTTCTTAAGTAGTTTTCCTTTAATTGGGCTCACCTGGCAAACTAATTACCACAGGTGTCTGAGAATGATTTCAGTGAGCCAAAGAGCCCGGAGACACAATACCATCTATGAGTTTGATAGAAAAACTAAATTTTTAATGTTTATGACACTTAATCTCAATTTGCATAATGATTTAGAACGCGGTGTATGAGAGAATGCAGCAGAGGAACGGAGCGAGAGAGAACCACACAGGTTCCTGTCACTGGCCTGGAAGGGTGGCACAGCATTATTATCATCAGTATATCTGACCACCTGAGTCTCTCCCTACATTCTCTCTTGTTCCCTTTCTCCCTGTTTGTCTGTTTCTGTGCCCATTCTCTCTCTCTCTCTCTCTCTCTCTCTCTCTCACTCTCACTCACTCACTCACTCACTCACTGACACATAGTACACACCCTGTTTCATCCATAAATCATTGTATGATCAGTCTACCCAGAATCTCTGGGGAACCCAGTAGTCGGTCGGTCGGTCTCTCTCTCTCTCTCAACACCCCATCCTCCTCCAGCACTGTAAGGCTGAACTCTACAGGGCAGTAATAAAAGACAGGTGTCTTTTTTGTCTGTTTTTTCTTGTTGCAAACCCCTCTGTCCTCTCCCTACACTTGGAGAACAGAGGCGTGGGCTTGCTCACTCGCCGTCACATCATAGACCCACACACACACACAGGAGCGTTTGCGTCTGTCTGTGTGTGTGGATAGAGCCAGACAGAGAGGGTTTCCGCTGGAACGCCAGCGCTTCGTTTCCAAGGATAGCGGGCCTGATTCATCAAGCAACGATCGAGCGTTTGAAAGGATTTATAGCGTGCGTGTGGTTATTTGTGAAAGTGAGGAATGCTTTGTACATGTAATGATTCCCACAGGTGTGTCAGCACAGAATTCAGCAGGTCTTTGAACAAAAAAAACTTGGAACAAAAAAAGTATTTATTTTATTTATTTACTTTATAGCGAAACAAAAGTACAAATGGAATGCTTTCTAGAGAGACATGAAGGTAGTGGTCCATTTGAGTACAGTTTACAGTATCTTATCCATTCATGAAGTGGGAGAGGGATTCAACAAAACAATTAATTGTAAACTTTTTAATGTGTCGTCAGTATATGTAACATAAAGCCAAATATTGCAAACTACATTGATAAACTTGTAATGTGTATGAAGTGTGGAAAGTGTATGGTTTTCACTTAGCTTTTTATAAGAATACACTCATTGTGACTAAAGTAAATTCATCCCGGATTAAGTGTTGACGTCCAACTTTGTCTGTCGCAAATTATTATTTAATAATTTCTCTTGCATTCACGCAATTGTGTTTGGAAACAATTTGACTGTCTCTGTCAGCACACCATGTTTAAGTGCTTTTGAAGCTAAATATTTGCCTCATTTACCATTATGCCCGTGGGATCGCTAAAGGGAACATTTATCCAGAAGGATGATTTGCCTGTAAAATGATACCTACCTAACGTATCACCAGGAGACAAAGATGTGTGTTTAAGTGAGACAGAACATTGCGTGTGTGCGTGCGTGCGTGCGTGCGTGCGTGTGTGCGCGCGCACTGTTTGGCCCTTGCCTCGGCAGCGCTATTGATTTCCTCTCCCTGTAACTTCCCGCCGGAGCCGATCAAGCGCTGCACAGTGGCTTCACTCCTGTACCGCTCAAGTCTCCCACCCCTCCATCCCTCTTTCCACCCATCTGTCCATCCCTCCCCCCCCCCTCCTCCCATCCATCTATCGGTGACCACAGCCCTTCTCATTCATTAATCATCAGCATTGAAATAATGCAGTGGGGGGGGGGGGCGCAGGAAGAGATGGCAGGAGTGACAGCTTCAGGCAGCCGGAGCCTACAAATGAACATTGTCTTTCGATAAATATATTTCTCAGGGGAATGTTTAATTTCTTTTTTGTTTACTTTTTTTTTTTTTTTGTGGAAGTTTCATCTTCAAAAATGTTGCCAGATTGTGTTCATATAAATATTCCAAAGTTGAAAACACACACCTTGTGTAGAGAGGTGTTGGCTGGTAAAAGTCAAGGAAAAGCTCTGATGCAAGAAAGTTTAATTTACAGAAACCAACATTTAATTTTTCATTTGATTTAATTTTTAATTTACAGAAACCAACGTCAATGTCATGAATTTCATATAAATATTCCAAGCATACATCTTAATATACACTATTTTGTATCTAGAGCATGTAACTGCTATTAAGTGCTTACATTTTCCAGTTTGTAAATGAGTTTGTACAAAGCAGTTGATTCTTACCTAATGTCCATAACATATCTAGTAAATGTACAGTATGTGTACAACATTTTCTCCACACATGACCTGGAGACAAAAGCTTCAGACTGGCTTTAATATTAACATGAACGTGTGTCTCTGCTTTTTGTATTGCCAGGTACCCTTCTCACTGGTGCAGTTTCCACTTTGGGAATATTTTAAGGTATGTACAGTTTAAATAGCTCTTTGACTTAGTCACCGTCTTCTCTCTCTCTCGCTCTCTCTCTCTCTCTAAATACACGTATCTTTTTGTGTGTGTGTGTGTGTGTGTTAGCGTCACAGATAGCCGAGGTTGGCCAGTCTAGTCATGGACATTAACAGTAATTGGTCTCAGTGATCACCCGGTAGTAAAGTTGTAATGGTGTGCTTACGCTTTGACACATTTACAGCGATCTTGCCCCCCCCCACCCCTCTCCCCCCCCACCCCCCCACTTTCCTTGAAATTACCAGAGTTAACAGAAAGTGGGAAATTACAACCTACTTTAATAGGTTGCCGTGGCTCACAGGAAGCGGGACTGCAGTTTGTCATATCTTATCCACTCTCTCTTTATCTATCTATCTCTCTTTCTCCTTTTCACTTGCCCTCTTTCTTGTCATTGGGTGGCCCCGGACACATTAAAACGCTGTTTCCCTTTGAAAAGGCGACGTTTTGTGAGGGTGACATCATGTCTCCAGGGTCCAAAAGGCGGACAGTCAAACATTCCATCATTGTTGGGCCCTAATAAGCCAGCTACACTCTAAAAGCACAGCTGTGTGTGTGTGTGTGCGCGTGTGGGTGGGCAATATGTGCTTGTTGGAGCTAAGTTGGTCTCCACACTCCGCTATGTGTTTGTGAGAGGTCGATGCTTTCACTCACAAGTGTCTCTTTGTCCCCCGGTCAAAGGGCCTCTCTCCAGGTCATCTGGACACAGCCGTTAGTGGAGGGCTGAGGGGCTAGAGTCTAGTGGTCATGTCCTCTCCAAATATCCTGATCTCACCCAGGCTTCAAGCTCCCACGTCTAGTGACTGGACGATATACATTAGTATCGTTTATCACGATAAAAATACTGACGATAATCATATCGTGGTGAATGTCCGTTATCATTATAATCATTAATATCCTCAAATAAGTATGAATATTCTCACGAGTGACTTGAAAAAAAACTGTATAGCTCACTTGTGCAGTCCAGTTGTATTGCTTTAGTAATGTATTTATTAGCCTGCACCATTCCAGTCAATCACCACCCTGGCTGAAGGGTCGGCTTGCCCATTGTGTCCCCCACTTAATAAAGATATATCTGATTTGTTGAAATACTGGTTTCAAAACAAAAATAATCAAACAATTGTCTATCAGCCTCCGTTCCTATGGGTCTGTGATGAATGGATGAGTTGTTTACACACATGTATAGTGTGTTAAAGGCACAACAGTTGAACATACAGACAGGCAGCTATCAACCAGCCTGGAATTAGGAATCACGCTCAAATCAAAACAAACCCACTCCATAGCGCCGCATCACACATTGAAGCAAAAGTGGCGTCGTCGTTGTTAGCGGTGTTTCGCCACTTTATGCTACTATTTACGGAGTCAGGACTCTGTAGAAGTAACGGCCTTTTATTCAACCCGCACAGAGAACGGTAAGCTAGCGAAATGCAAAGAGATATTTGGTGGATTTCACAAAAAGTGTATTAGCTTACAATAGTAAACTATACCTTTTAATGTGTGAATTAATGAATTATAGCAGCTGGAAGAATGTGTTTGTGCGTGCATGCGTGTGTGCGTGTGTGTGTGTACTCGTTTGTGTTTTCATATCTCTGTATACGTGGCTTTATTATTTTTTTTACCCGAGGACGTCCATCTGCCCTGCAGGACAGTGATGTGTTGTGTTACAGCCTTTCTTTTTGTTTAACACGGAGCCAACACAGCTGTCATGGGCGGGGGATTGTTTGGCACATTTCACCCAAGAAAGCCAGCCAATCATTCATTTAGATGTCGTGCCAAATCGAACGAACAGCAAACCCTCGTCTTAAATCATGCCAGCTAACAGCGCAGTGAAATGATTAACACGCGCACACAAGCAGCGTGTTTGCGGACACACGCAGCTTCGCCCCGCAACTGTATGTGCGCACGTTCTGTGACGCGAGGGCACATTGGTACGTCACACAGGGGATGTCCTCCAGGTGCATTAGCTGACCCTGACGCCAAAGGTCAGGCTGCTTCGCAGGACACAGTAGTTTTATCTTGTATTATGTATTCATTAAAATGGAAAGGAAATCCTCAGCATGTCACCCTTTGATGTGCAGAAGCAAAACCTCCACTTTAATATGCAATACAAAGAAACGCACGTGACGCAACGCGAGTCGTGCGCATCATCTGTTGTCAGATGTGCACGAGCGTGACGGACAGCGAAATGTCGAGGCGTCTTGTCGTGGTAGGAGAGGTACAGAGAGAGAGTGTCTCGCGGGAGGGAAATGCTCTGCGAAGACCTTGGTAATCGCTCCGTGCTGCTGTGGGCCCAGACTCAGAGACCCCCCCCTGCCTTCCAGCTCCATGGGGCACTTGACTGGGACACACGCGTTGTGTTTTAGCAGAGCACTGTTCTGGCACATTCAAAGTTTTCTACATTGATATGTTAAAGCATACGTAAAACATAAACAACACTCCTTTATGTCCTTTATCTGGTTTCGCTCGGTGGTAAGTTTTCATTTCGGTCAGTCAGTTACATTATATGTTTGACATATAGAAAATGTTTAGAAAAGATGTGTGTGCGTATGAGTACAGTGCACTTACACATACGTTCCTTTGTAAGGAATGTCTTATTACATCTCTGCTGTACCATAAGCATTGATTTGTGCCATTATCAAGACACTATAATTACAACATGAGGAATAAGTGTTGAATAAGTACCTGGGTTTAATGTTTCGGGTCATTAGGTAAATACCTAACTTTTCCGTTGTCTAGAGGCTATTAGGGTGTATACTGTGTGTGTATATATATATATATATATATATATATATATATATATATATATATATATATACACACATATACAATGCTTT
>JAODUK010081393.1:0-15424 GCA_027564635.1 Typhlichthys eigenmanni
TCTCTCTCTCTCTCTCTCTCTCTCTCTCTCTCTCTCTCTCTCTCTCTCTCTCTCTCTCTCTCTCTCTTTCTATCTCTCTCCCACACAGACACACACACACTCACACTAACACACACATGCACACACAGAGATAAATATCCGTGTGCAAAGACAGCATTGTGCAAATTGTTGACAAAATGTCATGCAGCCATTGAAATGGCGTGTCACGCACACAGAGTAGGAGGTGTGTCTGTCTCTGTGTTTGCGTGTTTGGGAATGGGATAGGTCTGTTGTCTCCGTCACCCCCACCCCAACACCACTCAGGGCCGTCCCGCTGGTGACTGGTAAGAATGTTGTGTGACCGGTCTATTTTTAGAGCGGCCTGCTTGAAATAGCGACGCCAGGCTTCATTGAAGGCAAACGCACGCTACACTTCAAGCTGACTGGCACGTAAACCTGCAGCTCTCACTAGTATTACCCAGAGACAGACAGAGCTCATCACCTCAGCTTCCTCCTCCTTGCTCCTTCCGGCAGCCTGTATCGCTAGGGCCCAGACAGTCACACACAGACAACATCTGGAGATGTGTCCAGAAGATACTGCAGTCAGGATGAGGTAGGCAGCATCTGGAAACGCTCCACGGACAGTCTATTCTGAATAATGTGTCAGTCAGGAGCCCGAAGAATAGTGTGCGCGTGTGCGTGTGTGTGTGTGTGTGTGTGTGTGTGTGTGTGTGCGTGTGTGTGTGTGTTATTATGAATATTGATGGGCATCACTTTTGAATTTTGACAGATTACAAAATGGGGATATAAGATTAATAGAGGCTTGTTGGTTTTGAAAGCAGCACTGAGGAAAAAGGATGGATTATTGCTGTTTTGCATTTGTTTTGTTCTCATCTTATTGCCGGAGAGTGGGTGGGCTGTGCCCAGCCTTTATCAAAATGTAACCGTAGGACTGGCAAACATTGTGTAAAAGCTGCGTGGTATCCACTAGCCAGCCAACGTGAATTCAAAACCCCAAATTTGCGTAAATATCGTTTGAAGCGTATTGCTCAGTCTCTGCCTGATGAGGGGTTATATTGGATTATGTCTTATAAAGGCATTTGGCTTCAGCTAGTTCCACCAGAACTCTTTGATTTCTTGTCATCTAGGATGTCTGACTATAAAGTCCTCTGTATACAACATATTTCAAAATTCTCTCTCCAAATATGTCTCTCTCCCACACACACATACAGGTTACAATTAAGCAATATCACACCAGAGGGAGTGAGATAGACTGACCATCATAACTGCTGTGATTCGGTCATAGGATGATAATTGCAGCCGTTATACCACATCCAAGTTATACCGATTTACGCCAACACACACAAACACACAAAACATGCATGCTGTCTCTTACGTACAGCACGCACACACACACACGCACACACACACACACGCACACACACACACACACACACACACACACACACACACACACACACACACACGACATGTATCTACATCTCCACCTTCAACAGCCACTAACAGGCGAGTTGTTTTGTCCCATTCCTAACCTCATCAGTCTGAATCTATTTTTAAAGAGCTGTCTGTCAGGGAGGCTACTTAGAGGGCTCCTGGTGTTGGTTCAGAGATTACTGGACGGATAACAGTCTGATCTGGCTAACAGCTGCAAGCTGGGCCTGGAACCAGCCTTGTCCCAAGCTTCTGTTGTGGGGAGGATGTTACATAGTTATATGGGAGGAACGGATGAGGTCACTTAGCTGGGGTCAGGTCTTGTTGGCTAGATAATATTGGGTAGATAAATTGGCTATGGGTAAATACACATTGACAGACAGACAGAGTGTCTATATAGCGAGGTGGTTTTGACATGATCTATAGAGCAGTGGTTCCTAAAGTGTAGGACCCCCACCATAGGACGGTGAGATGAATATTTTCCAAATATGTCCAATATGTATATAGATTTTTTAGCAATTTAAACAACTGTGCTCTTTACATGTTAGTGAATTATACACTGTATGAACATACCCTTAATACATTTATATCATTTTTTTCTGCCAATCAGCAGGAACAATTTGTTTGTGTAGACTGCTACACAAAATAAATAAATATGCTGCTGATTCTGAACCTCAGGTGAACTCACATTATTTTGAAATAAGAAAGATTTTGATAAAACGGCATGTGTGTAAAATTAATCAATTTGGGATAGTTTATTATTGTCCTAGAGCAATTGTATTGCAGCCAGGTTGACTTAAAAAACAAATATAAAGGACAACATCAACAACACCATTAAAACAATATAAATATATTATATACATTCGTACGAAGTACAAATGTGCAAGAGTGCAATGTACTGTATAAGGTTAGCTCATATGTGGTTTGGGGAAGCACCTTTAAACTGGGACTAGGGTAACAGGCTGTACAAATCAGCTATGTGTACTATTTTAATGTATTATAAACTGGACCAGGGCAGTATTCTCATTGCTGGGTAGCTGTTTCACTTTGTTACCCAAGACCCTTCAAACTATTTCCCAAAAGAGGTGTGCCGTCCTCAGAATGGAGAGACGTCTCCGCGATGTTGCCCTGGAAACGACCACGTGCGCTGGAACGCGAGAGGACATGGGGCTGACATTTTGTCACAGGCGTGTGACGGAGGTTATGTGAGACGCAGCAAGCTGTGTGTGCGTGCGTGCGTGCTTGTGTGTGTGTGTGTGTGTGCGTGTGTGTGTGGTGAGGGAAGGCATGAGGTCAAGACAGAGCTGGTGGAGGACGCTAGCAGTCTAGCTAGCTAGCTTGTGTGATTTAAATGAATGACAAAATATGAAACATAGTTTGAAATGCTGATTTGTTATTGCAGTTTCACTTTGTCATTTCATCTTAAAGATCCAATAAGCAGTGTTTTTGGTATGTATAGCATAACATTGACACTGGTGTAGATGGAGCTGTGCGAAACTAATTTCATCAGTAACCAGGGAAATCTCTGGCAGGAAAACACATGCCATGGTATAAAGTAACTAATGTATTACAAAATGACATTTGAATTTGAAATGATCTTTAATAAATATTTTAGTCTAAAACACAGTTTAGTGGACTTGTAAATACTAGCACAAATGTTTTCTCCACACAGAACAACATTCTGCCCATTAGATGTAGGATTAATGTGCATTTGGATTAGATCAGTGTGTGTGTGTGTGTGTGTGTGTGTTTGTGTGTGAGTGTGAGTGTTGGTGACCTGGAAAAAGGCTTCAAGCCTCAGGACTGTTAGCGCTGTCCACAGGCCAAGACGTGCTGCTTTGAAAACCAAAACCTTCCCTCCAGCGCTGCCAGCCATCGGGACCAATACAAAACAATTAACACAGTGGCACATTAAATAGAGAGCCAAAGACACTTCTGCATTATGGGACATTAGTTTGGAAAAAAATATGTATGGTACCGGTAGCCAACGGCGAGAATAAAAATGTTTTTAGATCCCATTTGCTTCGTGAGACGAAGCACACATATGATGTTACTTCAGCTCTCTATAGAGGTTCTTACTGAAATGCATGCTGGGCACTGTAGTTTTTTGTTTTTGGAAGATCTCTAAAGGGCACATTTACCTTTTTGAAATGTTACTAGTACTACAAGTTAAAAAGGGCCATTGACGTGGCTTTTGTCTGTCATGGACATTAGATAGAACATCTGTTAGACATTTAAAATAAATAAAACTTGTGACCGATCAAGTTATGCAGAGCGATGCAGTTGTCGGTCGTGTTCATGTCAATGACAGGTGGAGGGTGTGTGTGTGTGTGTGTGGGGAGGGGGTTCATAAAGGTCATAAAGTCTGATCTGCTCATCTGTCATCTTCAGGTGAAAGATGGAAAGAGAGAGTTATAAAGCAAAATATTACTCCTTGAGATCATCTATCAGCGACAAGATCGTTTTGAGCTGGCTTATATGTGTGGCACATAGTGAAGGTCTAATGACATTACTGTGTACCTGGGTCATGGTAGTGTTTGAAACAAGAGCTTTCATCATTTACCTTTATCAATCAGCTATGGCAAAAGTACATTGGTAAATACATAGTTGTGTTTTCCTAACCTATTTGAGATGTCTCTGCGTTGCAAGAAAGTTGTCTATGGGTGCTTTACAGGGCCAGTGTGGACTACTGAGATCACATGGTCAAATGTCTTGGGTGACCCCTTAAGGAGTTCAAGATTTTGATGATGCCATTAGTCAGTGGTGTTTAAGCAGTGTCGAGGGCAACCCTTTTCTCTTTGCTTCAAGTTCACTGCAAACGCACAAATAATCTGAGGAGGTCGTTCATGAATGCTGGACTAAAGTTTAAATATAAATCTGGATAAACTATTTTGAATGTTTAGAAAACAGAAAACATTCAAATGTAAAGGTATAAAAGGTCAAGTAAGCGATTGTAAGATTATGCACTTTTTGTCATATTCACCAAATATTTCCTCATAGTGGGCTGCCTTACAATTCGCTGCGTGCTGAAAAATAATCACTTATTCCCTTGCTCCGTAAATAGGAATTAGAGATGCACCGATCGATCGGCCGATGACCGAAATCCGTCGTTTTTACCCTGACCACCATGACCGGCAATTGACCGATCCCAAGCCATACCCCTTTCACCTGTCCAACCTAGTTACTGTAACTTGGACAAAACAGCATAGCAGGCCATAACAGGAAAACAGATAGTTGAAGGAGTTTCAGTCAGATTTATAAAATGCTGTTATTGGAGGACAGGCAAAAAGGGTCAATTGGCCAATCTGTCTAAATATAGCCGGTTACGTTACTGATCAAATAAGCCATTAACACAGATGTGGCGCCAGCATGCATGCACTGCAAAGAGTTCCACATTCATTCCTCCCTTCATCTAGACAGAGCTAGCTGTCATGGTAGCCTATCTACACATGACACGTCTGTGCGGTATGGAAATTCAGTGTTCAAGAAAGACCTTAGGTAGGCTACTCTGTAAAATTGGTTCTCTATTACACAAGACAGGTACACCTTGAGCGTCAATATCTTTTTGAATAAAACACAGAGTGCAAATCTATATGTTAAACAGACAGTGCCTCGTAAAAGTCGGTGGTGTCAACCAATCACAGGGCTGTTAGGGTTAAGAGTCTTGCCAGCAGGCAATGGGGTTTGAACCAGCGACTTTTTGATGACCTGTCCATTAAGTTATTTCCATATATAATAATATGCTTTTTGGTAGTATCTGCTGTGGTTCATTGAGGCCTGTGTTCTGTGTTCTTCAGATGGGAGATGATAGACTCTGGCCAGGATAGTCAGGCCAGACCGCTGCTCAGTGACACCTTTAAGCTTCTCCTCCAAGAGACATCGTCCTTCAAACAGGAGAACCCTGGCAAGGTGAGCTGCTGCCACTCTTCTCTCTCTAACCTTTGGCATTTCACCAGCAATACATTTATTCATGTCCATGGTTCTGGGCAGGGTTTCTGCCCCCTTTTTACAGTGATGGTGGCCATCTTGATAATGATACTGTAATATAGCAACGTCCCAAAAGTAGCATATACAGTAATCAGTAGCCAATCAAGTAGCTCACACACCTTCTGCTGGAATAGGTGAGCAATGCCATTTGTTAGCGTGAAAGTTTAAAAAGAAAATGAATTATATTCAGATATAATTTGCCATTTTTAGTGTGTATTAACCATAGAACTACAGTATATAAATAACATATTAACTAGTAATGTGTTTTCTCTTTTTGTTTAGTTTTGTTTGCTGGTCTGCAGTCTATGTACTTTCTTTGCTGTGTTAGGACGCTACATTCCAGGGATTGTTATCTCATATATTCTAGGTGAGTCAATTGAGTTACTATGTGGATATGTAAATGTATTCAGTACTGTTAATTACTTGAGTAACAAATGTGACTCATGCTATATCACACATTTACATTACCTCTGTTAGTGGCACTATGAGTGCAATGTGTATTGTTTCTTACTAAATGAACATAAACATATGTAAAAGCAATAAGATAATTCAGGTCTTTCGTCTTCTTAAGTGCTGGGCATATTCTTGTGGCCTCTGATCTCCTCTCATGAGTTCAGTTTGTGGCTGAAACCAGTTCTGCAGAAACTGGACTTCGGCTTCGGGGATTTCCTTCGGAAAATCAAAGAGAATCATGGTAATTTCTCATAAATGTAAACATTTTCAGAGTTAACATATTATGTTACATAAATACCTCTTTAAAGCATAAACATTTTTACTTATTGGCATTTGGTTATTGAAATCAGTCAAATGTTTTGACAGGAAATGTACTGTACATGTAAATCTGGTATTTTTTCAAATCTCTCATGACACACTGCATATTATAAACTAGTTTAGCTAACATATCCCCACCCATCCCCACATACATTCTGTTAGATTTGATGTGGGACTCAAACTAATTTTTATGATTGTGTGTTTCCTCTCTTCATGCCAGAGAAGAGACTTCTTCAGTCACAGGCAAAGAAGGAGAGCATTGAGGAAGACCTCTCCTCTCTGTTTCCCAAGGTTAGCTCTTGCTCTAATTCCCTCTTAATCCAATTAATCTGTTGACAGTTAGTTCACATGATACAAAAATTGCATCAATGTTCCTGACAAACATAAAGAGTTTACATTCCTTTTGTTCAGACCACCTCTTGTCTCAAGGCTTATGACTATCACACTGAAATGTATATCTGTAGAATGTAAACAAACACTAAAATTAGATCGTTTGAAAAGCACCATATTCAAATTGAGACAAACTGTGAACACTTTTTAAATAAATCTTAAAACACACCTATTTACTTTAGCATTCTCTTATTCTATATTTGTTTTATTATGTATGTACTGTATGTACTGAATGTATATATGTATGTTTATTTATTTTCATATTATCGTTTATATCACCACTATGCTGTTGTACCTGCATTGTATTGTTTTGTTTTCACAAGTAACAGTTTTAATGCACTGTTAAGCAGCTTGTATTGCAAATGTGTATGAAATGCGCTGTATAAATAAAGTTTGATTTGATATGATATACAGGTCAAACATTTGTCACTGTGCTTTATCTGATTGGCTGAGTTTAGTACAAGGTAATTTCTTTGTCATGTTTATGGCAAGTGAAATTACTGATGATATATTTTAAGCATATTACTTAAAGAACATTTCTAACCACAGAGTTATCATATAACCATATATAGAGTTCAATAAATGTGATTTAGTGTTTTTTCACTATGTAAACCATGTCTAATAAAAGTGCTTTATCTTATTGGCTGAGTTTAGTACAAGGTAATTTCTTTGTCATGTTTATGGCAAGTGAAATTACTGATGATATATTTTAAGCATATTACTTAAAGAACATTTCTAACCACAGAGTTATCATATAACCATATATAGAGTTCAATAAATGTGATTTAGTGTTTTTTCACTATGTAAACCATGTCTAATAAAAGCCCTGGTCTGCAACACAACAACTTGTTTTTCTCTGGTTTCCTGCCACAGGTGGACTCCACAGTGTGTAAGGAGATGTCTGTGTCAGACACAGAGGTGTCTGATGTGACGTGGACTGACAACGGCACCTTCAACCTGTCAGAAGGACACACACCTCAGACAGAGAACTCAGAGGGTAGGCGTGAGCCAGACGTTGGCCATCTACCTGCAGAGCTCTTGAGCAATAAAGCACTGTGTAGAGAAAGGCTATTCCTACTGTAGTGATTGAGTGTATAACAACACAGATAGCCAGCAGTGTTTAATACTAATAGCTGATTGATTTCAGGCGTTACCATCTGCTCTCTCTGCCCAAGCAGACCTGGACAGAGAAGAAGCCTTCACAGGTGGCCTCCCAGAGTTCCCCTCGCTGGACGACGGCACGGGGACCAACGGCGACGACGACGACGACCTCAGCATCGGCCTCCCCGTCCCTCCCCCTCCCGCCCAGCCCCACACCGACCACGCCCTGGAGCTGGTGCACCAGATGGCAGGGAAAGTCATCGCTGCCGCGGTTACAGCTGCCATCCAGGAGAGGATTGAGGCGGCGGTGCGCGGGTCGGCGGGGGCCGGAGACCCTGGGCCCCTGGAGCTGGGGGAGGACTCTGACAGCGATGTGGAGGACTTTGAGTTGCTAGACCAGTCCGAGCTGGAGCATTTGGAAGGCGAGCTGGGTCTGGTTGACATGAAGCCCCAGGAGGGAGCGAAGGACCAGGACAAACCCCTGGCCACTGCCGCCCCTGAGGCCTCCTCCGCTGGGTTCTTCTCCAAGCTCCTGGGCCGTCACTGAACAGGGAGGACGGAGAAGTTGACCGAGTTGTTTCCATTATTGTTTGTCCCACAGTGCTATACAGCCATGGAAACTGTGCCTGCTTGTAAGTGGACATGTTGTCAAAATGTGTCATCTATGGGAGATAGGTTATGTTGGCTGCCTTCTGCATATATCTTTTATTTGGTTTTGTTCAGTGGATTAATAACTGTTTAACTTTGGACAACGAAGGGCAACTGTAGCGAACCTAAATAAATATCTAGAACATAGCAAATGTCACGGAAACATGCCTTTCAGTTGTGTTGTTTGTAACATTCATGACTGCTTGAGTTCTGCATTAGCAGCGAATGGCACACAGCATCAGTCAAGCAACTGGATATAATTGATTTAATAGTCTTGATAGACAGTATGGATTGTGCCCAGTAACCTTTTGATTTGGCTCAGCCAGCTAGCTGCATCACCCAGAATTCCTCAGCCATTGTCACTACACATCGAAACAAATGACAATCCTCTGTATTAGAACAGTATCCGTTCTATGCACATGAAAATGAGTGGTTACCGTACTTGAAAGCTGTGTTGCAGTGCTCATGTTGTGTGTATGCAATATGTAGCCTGATAATGAATGACAAGTAGGAGACACATTTTTTATTAATTTTTTATTTTGGTTTTATTTTATATATTTGTTCTTTTGTTTTCAAGAAGCCATGGTGTAGTTTATGTAGTAGTGACTTGCTGCACAGCAAGTCCTGCGATATTATGCATGAAAACCTCTTTAGATACACATAAACATGTTATTTTAAATATTTCTATTTGTAGTGCTTAGCTCAAGACATATCATGAGTTTTGATAACTGTAGCCAATGTCAATGATGACTTCGATAAAAAAAATCACTAAAATGCTTCACAACTGGTTATTACGTACAGACTAGTCATAAATTGTGTTTTTAGAAATAGACATCAAAACATATAATCTGATGTGCTCTTAAATAAATAAATTGTTACCTTAACATGGATACTTGGAGCACTTGAATCAAATTGTAAATGTTTTTTTCTTCCATTTTGCACCTTAACCAATATATATTTTTTAAAGTAAATAGGGAAGTTTTTGCCTGAATGATGAAACATTTTATTAATGTGCCTGACATTAAAAGCGGTTGCTTTTTTCTTAATGACACACTGTAATGTACACCATAGCCTCTTTAAATACTCCTATAATGCCTTGTAAAAATAAAGATTTTATAACCTTAACCAACTTTGCTGTATTTCGGTGATAGGATTATATATAACATGATTGACTGTATATTTTCAGATCTCAACCTCAGATATATTCAGAGATTAAGTTGTAGTCTACATGATTGAAGAGAAGAGAATTATAAATCAATTATTTAAAACAAAATTAAATAGATCTATAAATTGTCATATTGGGACAACCATTTGATAATGAAAATCCATCCAATTGTTGTGTAGCCTATACTTTTTGTTGCATCAAAGTGACAAATCTGTTACAAAAGCAGAACCAAAATAAATAGGCAAAATGTGTTGTAATTTAATATGAATGTCAATAAAGTATTCAAGCATAAGAATCAAGGTTACATTGTTTATTGTTCATGTTCACATTATGCAGCAATGAACTGTAGTGGTAATGGTAGCTTGGTTGTAGTGCACACTAGACTCTGCAGGCACAAGACAGGCATAACGAGTAAAACGAATATGGGAATATAGGCATATGAAATGATTTAATGAACAGAATAAGATGATATATTTACAGTGAAAAAGTGACATGGGGGACCAAGTAGGATGGTGTGACCGGACAACTGCCAACATACTATTGATTATGATGATTATGACATGTGTGTCTGTAGGGTGGAGTGGTCGGTGTGAATGTATGCAGCCATTGTTGAAAGAGTAATGCAGTAGGGCTACAGGATTCAAATATAATTTACTGAGTGCACAATCTCAATCGCCCGCTGGTTGGCAATGTAACCCTTTCTGTCAGTCTTACGTACGGGACCGACGTCATTCTGTCAGTTCAAAGTTCGCCAGGAAGTCCCCCTCGTGTATGAGTAGAGTACATTTAATCAACGTTGACAGCAGCCTGCTGATAAAGTACGTAAATCATGGACATAATTAGTCTTTAGTCAACCAGGTTTGCTATTCGAATCAGCTATTATTACTTATAATCGTAATTTACGATTGAAGACTACATTTGTAAGGGGTTAGCTTGTATCTTAGCTACCGTAGTGCATGTTGTTGTCGTTAGCCTGTACGGTTCCGTAAAGAACGTTGCAGCTGTCGGGTGGGGGTTCTGATGGCGTTGTAATTGCTACACCATAAAGTACAAAAAATGATGAAAGTCAGTCAAATGTCAGATGGGTATAACATGATTACGTTTATAATGTAAAAATTGAGAATTCACAATGGAGTTACACAGTATAATTTGATTAAAAATATATTTAGCATGTATTGTGGTTTTAAACAAATGTAATGATAACAACGTTGTACCTGCCTGTCTCCAAGCAGACATGTCCTACACCTGTATCAGCTGTCGCGTGGCGTTTGCTGATGGCGAGGTCCAGCGCGCCCACTACAAGACCGACTGGCACCGCTACAACCTGAAGCGGAAGGTGGCCGACATGCCTCCTGTCACCGCGGAGAACTTCCAGGAGCGCGTTCTAGCTCAGCGGGCTGCCGATGAGCAGCAGCTGGCCACCGCTGCAGCAGGCCAGCTTTGTGCTACCTGCAACAAGAAGTTCTCCAGCTGCAACGCCTTCCAGAACCATCTCCAGTCCCACAAACACCAGCAGCTGGAGAAACAGGCTCTGCTCGCTGCCCAGAGGAAGGTGGAGAAGCTAAATGAGAAGAACTTGGAGAAGGGTCTCGCAGAGGAGAAGGTGGGCCATGACAGCAGGAACGAGGCCCTGCAGCAAGCCCTGAAGGAGCAGCAGAAGACCAGCCCAGCCAAGCCAGGAAAGACCCAGGCTTTTGTAGGAGAGAGCAGGCCCAGGGCTGACAAGCCGCCCAGGATGGTGTGGTTTGAGGAGCAAGCCAAGAGGCTGGGAGAGAAGGAAGAGGCCTCTATAGAGGAGGGTAAGGCCGCTACTTAGTCAGGTCATGTATCTAAAGTGAGAAGCACTGATTTCAGTTAGGTGTTACGCTAGGCATCCTGCTCAAGGATGCTTACAATGTCGGGTTTAGAACCGACAATCTATTGGATGGGAATTGCCCACCGTAACATTGGCCCCCCAGGTTATGGGAAACGCTGTGGACAGACTTTATTACGTCAAAGGGAAAGGGAGATTACTTTTTAAAGTGCGTTTTATATTGGTGAGGTGAATGTTCCTGGCAAGCGTGTTTGCTTTGAACATGACATTATTTACACCATTTTGTGTAAACATTCCAAATGGTTAGATTGAAATGGTCTCTGCAGCGTCCACCGAGAAATACCTATTCAGACCTTGCGTGCGTTTGTAAATGCTTGTGGCGGACTCAGACTAAACCGTATACGGCTTGAATATTAAGAATCTTTACATTTAGATTAACTGTAACTTCTTAGTCCCATCATTTATTAGATGGTACTACTTTACTCTATTTTGGAGTACCCCTTCCTTGGATACTCGCATTATCAACATTTAGGAAAAGCATCTCTTCTTCCATTTTTTGTTTTAAACTGTTTGAATATGCTCGCCGCTGTTTGCCAATATTGAACGACCTCAATTCTGTGGAGTTATTTTGGCCAGAGCGTGTCTGACTGAATTTTGAGCTGTAAAAGATTCATACCTATTCTATTAGAACAGCAAGCTGTGATAATCTGTTGTCTAGGTGGCACACAGGCAAATATGGCAGATGTAGGTTTGATTTCAGTACATTTATGGTCCGATTCATTGTGCCTTTGTAGATGACAAACTGATGCCTTCTCTTTCACCTAGCAGAGGAGTGGGAGGATGTAGACGGAGCTGCTGATGATGAGGATGGAGAGGAGGAGGAGGAGGAGGAGGAGGAGGAGATGGACCAGGAAGAGGTGTCTGGAGGAGACCAGGAGGCAGAGTGCAGTCAGACCTCCATGCTGCCTGGCTCCATCCCTGTCACAGACTGTCTCTTCTGCGCTCACCACTCCCGCTCCCTGCTGAAGAACCTGGGTCACATGACCATGGCCCACGGCTTCTTCATCCCCGACGTGGAGTTCCTGGTGGACGTGAAGGGACTGGTCTGCTACCTGGGTGTGTTCCTACTGCACGCCTGACATTGGACAGTTAGTCCGTGCTATCTATGGCTGGATGTTTGGTCAAGAAAGATATGTCAGCCAGAGGAGCTGTTGCCCTATTTGCAGCCATTTTGTGGAATTCCTCATTGTGTCCTTTTATACATTTTTAAAGGGGAAGTCAGCTATCTTATGCTAATTGTAAGTTAAAACACTTTGTGTCAAATTCACCAAATATCTCTTCGCATTCCGCTAGTTTACTGTTCTGTGTGAGTTGAAAAAGGAATCTGGCACTTCTGCACAGCACTGGCTCCGTAATTAGGAACACAACAACATACTCACACAAAATAACAATGCGATAGGCTTTACAATGCGTGTCAATGTTTGGGGCGGAGCTTCTGAGGGAGATTTTTTTTGAGCTTGAAGTTGACAAGCGTTCGTGAGAATGACTGACCATGCCTTTTAAGTTGTCCATCTTGTCAAAGATGGTTGTGTGTGTATTTCAGCTGCTGTGGCACGTGTCGTTATTGTGGTGTGTGTCCACATCTGCTGGACTCTAGATAGTAACCCGTGTTGTGTAACCAAACCCGGTCTGCTTCCTGTCTCGTCCGCCAGGAGAGAAAGTCGGCGCTGGCAACGTTTGTCTGTGGTGCAACGAGAAAGGCCGCTCGTTTTACTCCACAGAAGCTGTGCAGGGTCACATGATCGACAAGAGCCACTGTAGGCTGTTCACCGATGGAGACGCGGCCCTGGAGTTTGCAGACTTCTATGACTTCAGGTAAGTGGTGTTATCTATACCTCTATAATTGAACACGTCTCTGAAGAGAGCAGTGGGCAGCATGTTTTTTGGTAGTGGGGGGGTAAACCAGAGAACATGCATACTGCACTCAGAAAGGCCGGGATGACCGGGGTTCGAACCCGGGACCTTCTTGCTGTGAGGCCACAGTGCTATCTAGTATCACAGTGCTATGGATATTTGTGCTGCTCTATAGTCTTCCACTGTGTTCTTTTTATATTGTGTTATTTCCAGTCAAGATAGCTTTTATCTTTGTGTTTTGATTGTTTACTTGAGGACGTTATTTCCTCCTCAACCGTGTTAACTAGGCATGTGCAGCCCTTTTCGACAGGAAGTGGGATTAAGGCCTGTACAGATAATGTGTTTCCCTTAACAGGAGCAGTTACCCTGACATGACGGTGGGAGGGGATGCTGAGATGGAGGATGATTTACCTGACGATAAGAACCTGCAATATGATGACGACACGCTGGAACTCTCACTGCCCTCTGGTTAGCAGATGTTTTGTTTTCACCACAGAACTGACACGCATGTTGATGTCAATGGCTACATTTACATGCATACTAGTGTTCCACTATTATTCAGACTATGGCAATATTATGAATTTGATAGGTGTCATATAAACGGCGTATTTTGTTTGGATATTCTGAATTAGACCTTTATAAGAATTTAGCATTTTCCGATTATTCTGAGAATAGTATTATTTAGGAGCATGTATACAGCAGATTTAGAGTGGGTTTTTACTGCATCTTGCCTGTTTACGGTAAGATATGCTATGTACAGAAACCTATGAAAAATAATACTATATACCTATTTTGTTGTAAATGCACAAAATAGCACAAGTGCTCCAGCCGTTCCCTTTTCCCATATATTAGAACATTAATGTAGTTTGAAAAGTAGGAAAATTCCTCTGTAGTTATTAAAGGTGCATATCTTTAGGACGTGCAGCTCAGCTGCATGTAAACTAACATGTTAGTGGAATTGTAATTTTATGCAGACATGTAAACACCTTAGTAAGAATATTGTCATTTTTGGAATAAGGGGAAAAACTGGAATATTGTGTGCATGAAAACATAGCCAATCATGCCAGTTCTGGACATGCCCACAGTCCTGAGAAGAGTGTTGACATGTGCTTTATGTAAATGGTGTGTTCTTCCCGTGTGTGTGTGTAGGTGCTAGGATTGGCCACCGTTCCCTGATGCGCTACTACAAGCAGCGGTTCGGTGTGCAGAGGTCTGTGGTGTTGGCCCACAATAGGAACGCTGTGGGCCGGGTTCTGAGGCAGTACAAGGCTCTGGGCTGGGGAGGAGAAATCGGTAAGACCCACCAGAAACACCCCAACATGATTTATACACAGCTTGGTTTTGAGTCGTCTTATTTAAAATATATTGCATATACTGAACTCCATTTGAGACATATAAACTGTGAACTGTATGTTACACAACCATTGGTTTAGATTAGTTTGAAGTTTGTTTTAGGTTTTCCTTAATATGCTTTAAAATCTCAAGTCTGTTAAAAATAACAGCGTTAGTATAATCGTTGGAATAATCGGTAGATTTCTCGATTACTAAAATAATCGATAGCTGCAGTCCTAATCGGATGCAGAGAGATATGTGATAGATGTACGTGTAAAGTAACGTACCTTTTATAGTTCGGTAGGCTAATGCAGATTATTGACAGCCAGGACATGAGTGGGTGTGTGTGTCTGTATGTGTGTGTTTGAGAGAGCGTTTATGTTTGAGAGAGCGGGGATCGGAAGGTGTGTAGCCTAATCACAGCAGGACATTGGCTATTATTACGGGTCGGCCCGCTCATCACTAGAATGGACGACTTAAAAATTGTTGTGCAAGTGCAAATGTCCCTAGTTCATCTCCTTCTGGCCTCAACATATTATATTATCCAAGGTTTGGATTTATTGTGTTTACTCAAAACCACAGAGGATCCAAAAAAGCTCTTATCGCAAGCAGGAAGATAGACTGTGTTGGGTGTTGGCCTATCGGCTTCCGTTCTTTTCTGTGTTTGTTAAAGAACTGCCCGTGAAGCTGGAGTTCAGCAGCTATAGAGCCTGTACAACCGATTAAATGTTTATATTAATGACTTTGATATTGCCTTTCCTGCCTATCCACCACTATAGGGAGCTTAGTGGGTTGAGCAAGGCATTAATAGTGATATGTTTACACTATGATGAGGTTGGGTTCTCTCTCTCTCTCTCTCTCTCTCTCTCTCT
>JAODUK010081404.1:0-15422 GCA_027564635.1 Typhlichthys eigenmanni
GTGGCTCGGGAAAGGGAGGTTTGGGGTCCCCTGCTGGAGCTGCTGCCCCCGCGACCCGACTCTGGATAAGTGGATGAGGATGGATGGATGGATGGATTTATCATCCCTAATACCAGTCACCTCTACCAGGTAACTCCAGATCACTGGTACCCAATCATGTAGTTGTGCCAGACCTGAACAGGCCATACGCAGGACCATGGAATACTCCAGAGGTCCTGCATTACAACACAAGTACACTGCAGTACGTCTTGACCTGGGAGCCGACCAGCTGTGATCACATGCCTGGTTACTTATTCATTCTCTTCTCTGGGGGCTGATGGGCTTTTTATAGGCCCCGTGCAGACTGGAGATGTGCCTGGCCATGGGACAATTACTGCACGCGCTGTGTGTGAGCAGCTCAGATCACCACGTCAGACCAAGTGTGCACCTCTGGTGCTGAGAAATTAATCCAACAGAAATAGGAGTGCCAAAATCTGCAGTTCCTCAAATGGCCACGTGAGGCTAGCAGCCAAAGGGAGTCAATCCCCATAGACCACCATGTTAAAGTGTCCATCTTTACAGCAAAAATAAGTGTCTGAAATATGTTCACAGCCTGGTTCAAAATAAACAGAATAAGGTACTGCAAAGATGGCAGTGCCCGAGCCAGCAGAGCTTGATCATCTAATCCGTTCTTGAGAAAACCTATTGGTGATGTCACAGAGGGTTTGTCCATACAGTTAATAAGCCAGAGTCATCCTGGAAGAGGACTCAAATCATTACCTCCTCCAAGGCAACCTCAAATCGTTCCTGGACTCAGATTTATTGAGCAAGTAAAACGGTGGTTTTGAGATCGTGAATCTGCTTCATGCTGACAAGTTATCGTAACAATGTAAGGCCACAGATCACCACAACCTTTCAGTTTCTAGTTTTGGACTGTTCCGTTGAACTGTTGCATAACAATCTTGTTTTCTCTTCTCAAAATCATGTCTCAAATCATGTTACGTTAAAAGCCTGTCTTTTCTAAATGCCACAGAAGCATGAGGGAAGTGTTAAATAACTGCATTTGAAAGCCAAACATTAATTTCCTCTGAAAGATAACTGAAACTCTCTCGGGGAGGGAAAATGTTGTCTGAGGAAAATACAGCACTCTGCAGCATAGATATGCTCCTGTATTCTCACTAATACCACATGGATAATGCATTATAAAAGATGTACCAGCTACTCGGAAACAATAACCAGTCACATTTGATTTCCCTTCTTCTTCGACAGTTGGTGGGCCAAAGACAGGAAACTGTGATGGCGGTGAAGGGGGGGGGGGGTTAAACAACAGAGTCAAACACTTCTAGAGAGACAACTGTTTATAGAACCATGTTTAGTGTAATCAATAGCAGTGTAGTGAGTCAAACAACACATGTGGGAACGTACCAGTCACCTCCTCTCGACTCAGTCACGTTCTACAAAACACATGCATAGACTTTTCCCATTTACCAAACAAACCAACATCCCTAACTGTGAGCTTTAACCAAATACACACTTTATAAGAATATGTTTCTGTACAAATGCTAATAACTATATTATTCTTTTATTTAGACTGTTCATACATTTGACTGAATTACACCATTTGGATAAAGGCTTACGCACGCACAAATTGAATAGTAGATGGTATGCGAGTTAATTAGAGAAAGTGATTTTGGAAAATCCACATTTAGATGTCATCTCTCTCTCTGGCCTCGTACATTCACAAGTCGCATGCAGGCCCCACTAACTGTACTCAAACAACAAAAAACGTTAACGAGCGGAGAGAGCACAAATGCCACACAGGACACACATGTGACTCGGCCAATCTAGTCCGCATCCAGAGGTCGGGGTCACGGGACCCTCAAAGGAAAACATGATTGAGCACGAAGAGGAAACACGTGGGAGCATGCAGACCTGCTGCCCGAGACGGGCGTCCAAGAGCAGCTTATCTTGTAAAGACAGGCATCCAATAGCAGCGCATCTTGTGAAGCCAGGCGTCCAATAGCAGCGTAACTTGTGAGACAGGCGCCCAATAGCAGCTTATCTTGTAAAGACAGGCGTCCAATAGCAGCTTATCTTGTAAAGACAGGTGTCCAATAGCAGCTTATCTTGTAAAGACAGGCAACCAATAGCAGCTTATCTTGTGAAGACAGGCGTCCAATAGCAGCGTAACTTGTGAGACAGGCGCCCAATAGCAGCTTATCTTGTAAAGACAGGCATCCAATAGCAGCTTATCTTGTGAAGACAGGCGTCCAAGAGCCGCGTAACATGTGAAGACAGGCGTCCAATAGCAGCTTAACTTGTGAGACAGGCGTCCAATAGCAGTGCATCTTGTGAAGACAGGCGTCCAATAGCAGCGCAACTTGTGAAGACAGGCGTCCAATAGCAGCGTAACTTGTGAAGACAGGCGTGTTCGGGGAAGGAGGTCAATCTAATTAGGGATGACGGTAATTTAAAGTGGCTTTTGAGACCACGTTCTGTATTCACAGTCGAGAGCTGCACTCTCTCACCTCTCCTCGCCAGCACACAATCGACGGTGATTCCTACGAGCTACTTTTTCATTCTGCATTAGCAATACCAGCCAGAAGACATGGTGTTACATTACAAACGTGCTCAGTATGTCTGTCTCTTGTTAAAATTTTAAGGAAAATCTCTACAACTGATGTTCATTTAACACATTTTTTTTTTTTTAAAGGCTGAATGTTCCCTAAAACGAATGACGTATACCGAGCGTAATGTTTTCTCCCTCTGCATTAGTCGGATGAAGGCGGATGCCATCGGCCCGTAGCGCTGCTTACATTATTTCAGTCAATGGAGGGCCTTAATGGGGCAAAGCCATTTAGGAAGCAGGTATTGGTAACATAAACCCATCAGCATACGTACCTGCAGGTACACATAAACTGAGGGCGAACTAGTGTCTAGCTTACATTTCAGCTAACACTTAGCACACGTAAGCTAGACTAAACCGTGCAAGCTATCAATGCACAATCATGCGTACATGATTTATATAGGACATCATACGTTCTCACTTGAGCTGAGTGGATCTTGTGACCTAGCTAACTACCAATTTATGACTGTACAGTGCAGCAAAGCCTTTGCCAAACACCTTCAGCAGCAATGATCAACTTTGCTTATTGCAACCGTCACCTTCCGACTCAGTGATCTAGCTAGCTGCTCTGTAACAACACCATTCCCTGTTGTCCCACCTCTTGTAGGACACTGAGGTAAGAGGAGTCAACCGATATTAGGAGAACTGATAGTTTTAGTGCCTTCAGGCCAGGCAGCTTTTTGTGCTTTTGTGCACACAGACCGAGCTCAATGCAGCAATGTCATCTGAAGGGAAACCTCCAGGCTATTTGTGTTAAGCTTGCCTTGTTCTTCAGGTTATGTTTCAGTTCTACCACAGACAAAACAAGTCAGTGAGCAATGACAATACGGTGGGTGGGAAAGGGGGGGGGGGGTCAGTGACCCCATTCTCCTGAGCCAGAATCAGGAAGACACGGTGGCAGAAAAGCAAGAGAAAGAAACAGATGGGACAGTTAAAGAGCGTACCAGAAATGCTACAGGCGTGTGAGTGACGAGGCTAAGCACCAATGAAGATCTGAAAGCCCACTCCCTGATAGACCCCTGTGATGTCACCACTGTGATGTCACCACTGTGTATCAAGAAATCATACTTTATTAATCCCCCTTAGGAGAAATTCATTCTCTGCATTTAACCCATCCCCGAAGGGAGCAGTAGGCAGCCATTTGTGCAGTGCCCGGGGACCGACTCCAGATTGAGGCCAGTGTCTGGTCAACAGCACTGACTGGAGGGTGAACCTGACATGTTTTTGATAGTGGGGGAAACCGGAGCACCCGGAGGAAACCCACGCAGACATGGGGAGAATATGCAAACTCCACACAGAAAGGTGGGTTGACTGGGGTTTGAACCCGAGACCTTCTTGCTGTGAGGCCACAGTGCTATCCACTGGGCCACCGTGTAGCCCTAATCAGACATTCAGCGCGAGTGCCTTGTGTGAGTAGTGCGGACGGACGCGGGAGGCTGAAGCCACAGCGTGCCAGTGTGCCTTATGTGACGTGGTGCCGGTGCCGTGGGAACACGGGGACAGATGACTTACTTTCCCCTCCAGGAGTGTTTGGTGGTGTAGAAACAGGCCAGGTCTTTGTTTTCTTTGATCACATTCATCTTCACGCAGGACCTGCAACACAGGAGAGCAGCTGTTAACCGTCAAAGCACACCCTTCAGATTCCATCAAACAATGTTTCTGCATAAATCAACATACAGAGGCCTTGCAAAACAGACATTTCACCGCTGTCTAAACACTGTTTAATTTAATTATAGAGTGTGAGCGGATGGGGGAAGGTTTCCCTTGCCCTGACGTCTGAGGGAGTCAGGTGAGGAAGGCCACATCAGTTCTCAAACATGACCTTGGCCGAGGATTCAAGGTTACACAGTAACACAACCTACTGCATCACACACACACACACACACACGCACACACACACACGCACACACACACTTCACACAGTCATACAACATTCTGGAGCTCAAAGAGGAGGAGGACCTTTATACCGTGGCCTGCCTGAGCAGCAGCTGATAGACTCTCCAGGCATTTGCTCAACAATGAGGCCTACACGGGCTGGGAGAAACATGCAGCGAGCGTGCCAGTGAATGCACAGCTCCCAGTAGTAGTAGCTCACGCAAGAGTAGAGATGCACAAATTAACTCCATGATCGAAGCAAAAAACGGTATGAAAAAGGTTATGATTCGTGCCCGGGCGTTCCACCCAACTATGGCTATAGACTGGTAGGCCCATTAAACATGGGAAACCGCTTCCGTAGGATCCTATTTTCACCCGACAACACGCAGAATGTTTGCTTTGGTGACATCGTATTTTTTGGGTTGTGAGGAAATAAAAATGCCATGTTCTGCTATACGACCAATCAGATCAAGACAACAGTAACACGGGCAGTGTGACCGATCGACATTGACCCCTCTCCACCGGGTGATACAGTGCTCCAGGCAAGGAAAGCTGTGTCAGCAGCAACTAGGAGGATCGTGGAAAAGCCTGACTCCCCATCCTGTCTGTATCAGCGCGCAAATGAGCCTGGGAGCTGCGAAACAAGTCCAAGAGGTGAAATCCACCATTTTAGAAAAGACAACAAAAACATCCCCACCCCCCTAACCCAAGATGATCAATATTGTGGAAAGAAAGATCACAAATTAAAAACTCTTGCTCAAGAGGAAATGGTTCTTACTATAGTGCGTTCCAAACCTTACCCAAAGGCTCCAGGGAAACCCTGGGTCCAAGCAATGCATACATACATTATTGCATGTACAAAGCCATGAAGAAGATTTCAGTCCAAATAGTCTGCCATATAGCTGTTGCTAGTAGGATTGTGTTATGCTATGCATTCAGTTAAAAGGCGTTTTAAGTGCACAAAAAGGTTGCTTGCAGCCACAGTTTGTTTCCGTGAAAATAGGCCAGCAAGAAGATAGATGACAAATACTTGCTATTATTAAACATTATAACCTGATCAGGCCATAACGTTTCAGCAACAATGGGGAGAACAATAATAGCCTTCAGACAGAGAAGTAGTTATACGAACCTACAGTAATACTGTTCTGCTTTCACTGTGCGGTGGATTTCGCAGCATGAAGCTCCTTCAAGTAGACTACTATTAGATGTTGCCTATGAGGAGAATATTAACTCAGAAAGATTAATAATTGCCACCCATGTTACAGTAGACTACTCAATAGACGGTTTAGGGCATCATCACAGTAAAGTTGAGCTCTTGCCTAAATAAGTTCCTGCATAGTAATAATATTGGCGTGTTTATGTAGCATTGCTTTAATTTAGGTGTACTGTCAAAGTAAGCGGTTCAGTTTCCTTCCGAATACAAGCGCTGTTGATAATCCTCAGGCATCGTATAACTTGAAATGTTTGGGAATAACAGGGCAAATTAACATCGATCGCTCCGGGTGTCTGCATCTCGTTATCCTGACTCATCAGACAATGCTGATAATCCGTTTACACTGGCTATCGAGCTGTCAACGCTAACCCAACAACAGACCGTACTCCGGTGCAGCGGGCCTGTACTGTACCGTCTTACAGTACCGACTGGCTTAAAAACAAAAGCGACAGCACTGCGCCTGGGACACTGTCAGCAGCCAAACCTTTCTGAGAGCACGCACACTGTCACTATTGATTCGGTTCGTCCAGTACAACACCACCATGCTGTCCCTAAGCTGCGCAACAGCTAGAAAACTTGTCAGGTTTTGCTATTACCGGGCGGCAAGAGCAGCGCTAGCCGTGTTAGCAATGCATTCAATCAAGCAAGCGCAAACATGGTGGAGTTCAGCAGAGTGTCGGTCACAGATGCATTTACCTGTGTAATCGTTACTAAAGGCAATGAGTATACGTCTCCTTAGCCCCCACCCTCCACGGAGTGTTACTGGCACTTCTCCGTTTTCCCTATTCGATACTGAAGGTGCTCAATTACGCCGTCTTCCCCACAGCACTCAGGACGCAGCCATATTCCTCGACACCTAGTGTGCAACGGCGCATGCGCAGAGCCCGTCTGTCATGAGTCTGTCATCTGACCTTGCCAGGAAGTTCAGTCGGTGACATTTCTGATCCAGGAACAGTTTACTTCACCATTAGTTGTCTATATGTTTGCTGTGATCGGTGCAGCTGCAACTGACTTGGAGACAGTTTAGTATTTACATTAAGTCTACTTATCTACCGAGAAGAAGATCGTTGAATTTCGGCGTTTCAAATAAGAAATACAGTATATACTACGTATATACGGTGTATTTAATACTCATGGCGCACTTCTACTTATGCAAGTTTCCCAAATGTTAATATTTCTGGCTGGTTATATTGGCCACTTCATAATATGCAATTCAGACAAATGGTAAATGAGAAGGCCTACTATGCCTACTATCCTTTAAAAATCACATTGGAAAACCTGTATTATAAAGATGTCAGAATACAATAAATATTGTATTTCATCAATAATTCTGACCTGTAGGCTATTTCTCATGATAAAACTAAAGCACGCACTGACGAATACTACGAAACGATAGGGACCTCTAGTGACAATTTAACGACACTGCAGAATTATTGTATTATTATTATTAGACCAGTCGAAAAGTCTGCGGTCCATCTTTTACTTTAGGTTGCGGGATTGGGGTTGATAAATAATTTGAATGATTTAATGCACTATAATGTATTCTCCAGTCTGTAAGATAACTGATGCGATGATTTCAACTGTACTTCAACGATGGGTTGCATCGCTAGTCAGTCTATATATACAGTATAGTCTACTAAAACTAAACAAAAGTCTATAGGCTAGAGAAACACACATTAAACTATGGACATCAAAAGCACTGCCAACGTGAAGCTTCGCTGGCCACAGCAGACAAACTATACATTTTGTATACATAAAGTTTGAAAGCGAATTTCAAAACACGCTTAATAATACGCTACAAAAAACGCTCTCCCATATCACAAGCGTGTTAATTAAACTAAAACACAATACAATATGGTAAACCTCTGTTTATTTCTTTATTTATGTTATTTATGTTTTAAATATTAATTTTTATAATTGCCACATTTATGCTATATTATACTAAATATAATTCACATAGACTTTATCAAAGTAATACATGCAGTAAGGCCTACGTTGTAATGGTGATGTGAATAATAGTCTACCTGAGCTTCTGTCTAAAGGTGTGCATAACTCACCGTGATCGCAGGTACAAGGGAAACATCTTGGCCTTTGTGAGGGATATGATGGAGCAGAGCAAACTAGACCGGACTGGTCAGGCATCTGATTAAGCACAGCCATGCGCAGCCCGTTAGCCTAATGTAATTACAGAAAGGGGACATACTACTTTTTTTAGTTGAGGATATTTCGTAACAAAATGGCAATTGACTTCATTTGGGCTTTAGAGTAAAAAGGTTACGTTTTTATTTGGTCTCACATAAAGTAAAATAGGAAAAAAAGAAAGAGTAGCCATACCATAAAACCGTATCTGGTACTCAAATTATATCCTTAATACATTAAGGGGTATCTATACATACAGGAGGCTATTGATATACTGAGTAACAATGTTTCACTGTGGCATTGTGTAGGTCCTAGCTTATGTATCTCGTCTTACTGGTTTACATTAAATTTAATTTGTTAAGTCAAATGTATTTGTAATGTATAAACTGAATATCCTCCCTAATGCCATCGGCTTGACCTTCACTTGCAATATGATTTTGAAATACGTTAACCTAGAGGTCCTGTAGAGGGCGCCGTTGCATAAAAACACAAATCTGAACTCCGTGTTGCGCTGCTGAACAGCTGAACACACCCCTAGTAACCAACGCCATGACGCTCCCGTAACCAAGGAGCATTTTCTCTAGGCACACACAACTAGGCTAGACAATCTGCCTTATAATCTTCTCACGTTCAGTTTAACCATCGGGTTTTATTAGGCACAGCAGGTTTAATGTGAGGATTCTGCAATTCAGCTCAATAGTTTGTTCACTAGGCAAAGTACCTATTCTAAGCTGCTGAATTCGATCTACCTACAGGCAAGCTAGGCACGTTAGCATCCTAGCAATAATGGTGAGTATAGCTGCCGTCCATCATTTAGCATTATGGCTAGCTGGGGCGTCTGTTCATGTGTTCACTGTTTCTACACTGATTTAGTTCAATATCGACTTGAATCCATACGTAGACGTTTGTGTTCTTTGCAAGCTCATGGACCTAACAGTAACAGAGGTAATAATTTACCTCTTTAATAACTAACAGTGGCTTCAAGCTTAATAAAAAGTGCCTTCCCCGTCATAAACCTCTCACTGGTTCCCATATCAAAAGTATATCCAATATCAAATATGCTATTATGATAGCATATAGCATATAAGATATTATGTTGAACATGCGAATGATTGTGATGATTATATTGATTGTCTTTGCTATACTTTGGCTTTTCATACAGTAGGTTACATACTTTGTGCATTATATCCTACAGTATATTAGTAGTACGCCATATGCAGTACTATACTGTATAGCCTATCTACATTACATGTGGTCTCCTTTCCAACCTGTTCCACCTCTGCTTCCTCCGTCAGGCTGAACTTGGTTTTAACGAACACCATCAGAACGAAGTCATAAATTACATGCGCTTCGCCCGGTCCAAACGGACCTTGAGACTCCGGACGGTCGATTCCTGCTTCGAGGAGCTCAAAGACAGCAGGTAGCCTAAACGCGCCAGCCGTCAGATCCAGAGCCTGTGTTGCAAATCGTCTGGTTGCAGTCATGCATCGCACCTTTCGCCTGCGAGTATGTGCACGTGTGTCTCTGTATGTGGTTAGTGTGTGTGTGTGTATGCGCGTGTGCATGCAGGCTGGTGGAGGAGACCTTCACAGTGGACGAGGTGTGTGTGTCTAACCTGTGTGTGTGTCTGTGTGTGTGTGCGTGCGTGCAGGCTGGTGGAGGAGACCTTCACAGTGAATGAGGTGTGTGTCTAACCTGTGTGTGTGTGTGTGCGTGTGCGTGCAGGCTGGTGGAGGAGACCTTCACAGTGGACGAGGTGCGTGTGTCTAACCTGTGTGTGTGTGTGTGTGTGTGTGCGTGCAGGCTGGTGGAGGAGACCTTCACAGTGGACGAGGTGTGTGTGTCTAACCTGTGTGTGTGTGTGCGCGTGCAGGCTGGTGGAGGAGACCTTCACAGTGAACGAGGTGTGTGTGTCTAACCTGTGTGTGTGTGTGTGCGTGTGCGTGCAGGCTGGTGGAGGAGACCTTCACAGTGAACGAGGTGTGTGTGTCTAACCTGTGTGTGTGTGTGTGTGTGTGTGTGTGTGTGTGTGTGTGTGCGTGCAGGCTGGTGGAGGAGACCTTCACAGTGGACGAGGTGCGTGAGATGCTGGAGGGGCTGCAGGCGGTGGTTAGGGCCGAGGTGGAGACGGAGCTCATCGACACGGCCCACACCAACGTCCTGCTGCTTAGACAGCTGTTCTCACAGGCAGAGAGGTTCTACCTGCGACTGCAGACCGACATCTCCGAGCTGGAGAACAGGTGTGTGTGTGTTGTTGTGTGTGTGTGTTGTTGCGTGTGTGTGTTTGGGGTGTGTGTGTGTGTGCGTGCGTTTGTTGTGTGTGCGTGCGTGTGTGTGAATGTGTCTGTGTGTGAATGCCTGTGTGTGCGCACATGTGTGTGTGTGTGTGTGTGTGTGTGTGTGTGTTGTTGTGTGTGTTGTGTGTGTGGTGCGTGTGTTTGGGGTGTGAGGGGGGGTGGAGGTTGTTGTTCCAGCTTGAGATCACAAACCCTGCCAAAGATTAAAGGACATATCTTGATTGCATGAGAGGGGCGTGTGTGTTCGTGTGTGTGCGTGAGCATGTGCGGTACAGTGTATGCAAAGGACAAAGGTCATCGTCAGGTGCAGGTTGCCATGTGAATCCCCCCCCCCCCCTTCCCCACCGGTGTTTCAACTCGTTTCCTTCCTTCTTATTGTCAGTGAAAGCCACAGCTTCTGCGATGGTGCCCCGCTCACTGAAAGCACAGCACGGTTTCCACGGTTTGACCTTTGACCCGCGTTCGTACTGCAGAGCCAAGGGCGGAATTACAGTTGCATGTTGTGGAAATAACAGGGGATTGATGGGGCAGAACGGCTGGAGCCAGTGAGAAGCACAGAGTTTGGCACAAGGAAAACACAGTATAATATAATAGCTATGCAAAATGTTGACCGTCCATGTGGTATTGTGATTATTGTAAAGCACAACAGCACACAACGGTTTCATTTAAATATACAGTATATGTATATATTTGACAGAATATAGGATTTGTTAAACTCACTTTTATCCAAAGTGATTATACTGTAATTTCGTAAGTAATTATAATGTAAGTACATTAGTCAATATCTGAATAGGGCTCTCACACAAGTCATCTGTAATCAATCAACGTTTTAGCCATACATTTTACAACACACATTACCTGTTAACATACCATAAACTCGTCACAGTGATTACTAACAACCGAAATCACAGAAAACGCTTAAACAATCTAATCGTTGACTACATACAGTACACGTCACATCAACACACACACACACACACACACACACACACACACACAATATACACTTCCACAAGTACAAATTCTGGTAGTGTCAGTAGCTGAATAAGTCATCATGCATGTCATGTTAAGCAAACAACATTCTGTTAGAATAATAACAGCTGCATGTCTTCAGGGTTCACCTGCTTTTTACCACGTATTAATATAATGGGAGGTTAAGGTCACGCGGTTAAGGTCAGGCTAAGGTGAAAGCTGAGCTCAGTCTAACCATGGCTCGTGTAACGTTTATCGCATTGTTTTGGAGAATTTGGTTTTGCACTTGTGTGTACATCAAGTGGATAAACAGGCACATGTCAGGCAGCCCCAGCTGGTTGCTAGGGTGTCAGAGCGATGGAGTACGCCCCTCGTTCATGTCGACGTGCGTTTTACAGCCTTTTAAAACCACAGTGGAGTGCTGCTGGGTGTTGCTTTTTTTACCACAAGTATATATTGTATCTTACATGTGCAGAGTTCTTCACAAACATGTCGTGTGTTATCAAATGTTCTTAACCACGAGCAGTGGCATCCTCAATGTCAACTGTCACAGTTTCATGTTTGCAATCAGCTACCATCAGCGCAACATGTAGGCCGCTACGAGTTGCTTTGTTCGGAAGTAATACTGATTAGTAGATTGTCTCTGTCCGCTAGTGCGTTAACCAAGAAATACATCCACCATATACTATATCATACGATTTTAAACATATTGCCCTGTCATCCCACCTTATAGGGAACTGTTGGAACAAGTGGCCGAGTTTGAGAAGACTGACTTTAAAACCACTCATAAGGTTTGTCAAGTGGGTGCCTGAGGGGACTTATATCCTGCACCTTGGCAGCAGATGTCTAATGCTAATAAATGTTTTACGAAAAGTGTGATTATTTCTTTATTTAAGTGTTGACTATTCTTAGGCAAACCAGGAGACTAGCAAACCCAAATTACCTCCACTGAATGAAGGTGGGGTGTCTGAACTTCTAAACAAGGTACATATTACCATTATTTAATTTATTAATAGTAGTATACTATACAGAGAAAATAAGTATTGAACACGTCACCATTTTTCTCAGTAAACATTTTTAAAAGGTGCTATTGACATTACATTTTCACCAGATGATAGTAACAACCCAATGAATTCACACATACAAAATTTTTTTTTTTTAATTAAGTTACATGTAATAATGTGAAATGACACAGGAAAAAAATACTGAGCATGCTTACTGAAATGTATTTAATACTTTGTACAAAAGCCTTTGTTGGTAATGACAGCTTCAAGATGCCTCCTGTATGGAGAAACTAGTCGCATTCATTGCGCAGGTGTGATTTTGGCCCATTCTTCCACACAAACCATCTTCAAATCTCGAAGGTTCCGTGGGCCTCTACTATGAACTGTGATCTTTACTTTCCATAGATTTTCAATTTGATTCACGTCAGGTGATTGGCTGGTTCATCCTAGCAGCTTTATTTTCTTTCTCTGAAACCAATTGAGAGTTTCCTTGGCTGTGTGTTTGGGATTGTTGTCTTGCTGAAATGTTTCATCTTCATCATCCTGGTAGATGGCAACAGATCATTTATCAAGAATACCTCGGTACATTTTTACATTCATCGTTTCTTAAATTATATGAAGTGTGCCAGTACCGTACGTTTAAAAACATCCCCACACCATGATGATGTTCCCACCTCCAAACTTGATCTGCACTGCCATTTGTCCTCCAAACATGGTGTGTAGTATGGCACCCAGAAAGTTTTGCTTTCATCTGACCAGACTATTCTCCCAGTACACCACAGGCTTGTCCAAATGTTGTGCAGCAAACTTTAAACAAGCTTCAAGGTGTTTTTTTTCTTCAGCAATGGAGTCTTGTGTGGTGAGCATGCATACAGGCCAAAACAATAAATTTCTTTTATTTCTTTTAAACAATTATTTGTACCTGCCAATTCCAAATCTTCTTTTCACTCCTCTGTCAGAAGGAGCACTGGTTAGTGGCCAGTTTATGGTGAGAATATGTTCTTTCCACTGCTGGATTATGGCCCCAGTTTAGAATTCCTTATTTGTCATCAGTATGTTTTGCAACAATAAGGTTGCGTAGGTCTTGAGAGAGCTCGTTGCATTTACCCATCATGAGATGTTCCTTGTGTGACACCTTGGTAATGACACACCTTTTAATAGGCAATCAGTTAGGACCGAACCAGTTGATATTAATGTGCTTTCTAATTACTGATCGATTTCAGATGGGTTCTTGGCTTTCAATGTCTTTCTTCATGTGTTCAATATTTTATCCTTGTGTCATTTCAGATTTTTACACATAACTTAATTTCTGAACTTTATTATTTTCTATGTATGGATTACTTGGCTTGTTACAAACATCTGGTGAAATTATACTTTTATGTCAATAACACCTTTAGAAATATGTTTACTGAGAAAAACGGTGACGTGTTCAATACTTATTTTACCTGTTTTACCTAGTCGATTGAGAATGTGTACCAGTTTTACAACCTTTCCTAACGCATATATCCATTTATTTAGGAAATTTCAAGACTACAGGAGGAAAACGACAAACTGAAAGCTAGGCTCCGAACTTTAGAGTCTCAGGTATAGAAACCTGCCGTATACTGTATCTATTTGTATTAGTACTACATTTCACTTTGACTTTACATTACTCATAATTCTCATTATTTGGTTTATTCTGTCTTTTAAGGCCATGGGCGCACTTGATGAGAAAAGCAAGGCAGAGATGGCCCTGAAAGACCTTAAGAAGGTTCAAAGTGAACAGCAGGTGAGAGTTGGGGTCTGCCTCTGTTGGTTATTATTGTTTGTTTTTTGTCACATTCTCCTCATTCTTTTGTCTTTTCTTTTGTGTTCCTTTGTCACCTTTTTGTCATTTCTGAACAACTGCTGTAATTTCACCATTTATCTGCTAATGTGGACCTGTAACGGTACGTGTCTGCCTTCCCAGAGTCCCTAAATGATCATAACGTATTGAAGGTCCAGGTATACTTCGGCGGACATGGTCTGTGCAACATTTTGTTGCCTTGTCTACGCACAGGCAACATGTTGAAGCCCGCTACAGACGGAAATGGACGTCCTGCTAAGCTCACCAATGAGTGTTCTTAGCTTATTAGACATTTCTCTCAAGTAAATCTCTTAATTACACCAACAAGGTGCATGGGAAACCGTTTGTGCGCACAGAAGATGTAGTTATGAAGATTGCTAATTCCTTGTGTGTACAGAAATGGCCAGCACGCCCACAAAACGCTGAGGTGCGTCTACAAGAGGATAAATGAAGTTTACTTGTGAACAGCCCAAGCGCTCGTCCGTGTCCACATTGCGCAGTCGCGTAACCGCAGAAGTATACACGGGCCTTTAGCCCCGCTAGCTAGCCTCACTAACACTAGCACCACTAGCTAACCCCAGTAGCTAGCCCCACTAACACTAGCACCACTAGCTAACCCCAGTAGCTAGCCCCACTAACACTAGCACCACTAGCTAACCCCATTAGCTAGCTCCACTAACACTTTAGCCCGACGCAGACAAAATCCCCGCCTATTTAACGGTGTGTGGCGTTGTCGTGTGATACCTTCCCAAGATGGCCGCCACCACCCAGTAGATTAGTAGCCTGGAGCTAGCCCTACTAGCTAGCCCTACTAGCTAGAATAGCTTGCCGCGCTAGCCACATTAGCGCTATAGCCCCGACGCAGACAAAAGCCCTGCCTGTTTAACGCTGTGTGTGGCATTGTTGTGTCCATACCTTCCCAAGATGGCCACCACCGCCCAGGAGATGAGTAGCCTGGAGGGCACCGTGGCGGCTTTGAGGGAGGACTACGAGCGCTCCCTCTCCGCCAACGCCACCTCCCAGCGGGACCTGCAGGAGAGCCTGGTCTCTGCCAAGCACGACCTGCTGCGGGTGCAGGAGCAGCTGGCCATGGCAGAGAAGGTACGTCAAAGTGCCGGAAGAATATTTCCCATAAAATGTCCTCCATTGACTTTTCATCAAATCCTTATATGCTTTTCCCTGGCCTAAAAAAGTCTGAGAACCCCTGACATAAGCGACTCGTGCTGAGCATCTTATCCATAGGCCCCTGTAAACTAGAGCCATGTAAAGAGAGAGTTGCCTCATCCCCGTTCACTCCAATGGACCGTTTTTTTCACAACAACAGAGCCTCAATATAGTTCCCGGAAGTTAGCCTAAATACTAAAAGTACCCTATAAATTCTATTCTAATTGTAAATCTGTGCATTTATATATCTGTGTATATACTGTATATATATATATATATATATATATCTGTGTATATACTGTATATATATATATATATATATATCTGT